>NW_019291197.1:0-45372 GCF_000500325.1 Leptinotarsa decemlineata | reverse complement strand
AAAAATATTGAAAAATATCTGTCATTTCAAAGTTTTGGGGTGTGGACCATCGGGGGTAGTCCGTTCCTGACTTTGTAGCAAAACAACTGACTCCTGCATGAAAGCTCATCGACGGAATTCATTTGTTTAGTCAATTACCAAAATTTGGATGATTTTGAATATTCACTTGAAAAGTTATCAAAGAAAAACATTTTTCATTTTGTAACTTCGAGGGCCCGTAACTTGGTTACGAAGGCTTTTAGGAAAAAAAAGTTATATGAAGTACTGGTGATATTTTGACCCCATCTATACATTCCCGAGAGGAAAAGAGGAAGTCCAGGGACACCCTGTATATGTTATCTGAATGAATTTCAATATTTGTTTCCATTGTCATATATTCTCCACTAACCCTCATCACATTATTATAATTGCAATCGTGTACTTGGAGTAGGTAATTAGAATTAGTTTTTTCTTTTCGTTCATTTTATTTTTCGTTGTTTATGTGTAGTTAAGTATTGTGAATACGATTTTATATTGTCCTGTAAATGGGTGACTAACTTTTGGACAATAAAGCTATTTGGTAAAGACCTCAGGTGTCGATGCCAGATTAATGATAATAATAAATAAAAAATAATGATTGTGGATGGTGAAAGTGAGGAAGTCATGACGATGACTGGAAAATTTTAGAAAAACATGGTGTTTTATAAAGTGTCTCAAAAGAAAATAAAATAGAGCTATTATTGAAGTATGCGCTGGTCAGGCCCTATCCCCCGAAGCCCCGATACATTCGGGAGGGCACGTCAGCATTAACAACCAACGAACATTTTCCACACCGTGAGGTAAGTGATCATTGGATCCGAGAATCATGTGCTCTGAGCAAGCGCAGTGAGCCAAGAATGAGAGCCTTCTGCATCTGTCCGGCTAAGATTTCTGCCTTAGTGCGGCAAGCCGGTATGATTTCAAGATTCGAGAGTAGAGAGGACATCATTCCACCAAGGACTCCAATAATCAGAACAATCATCTTGACAGAGTGATCTGGATAGAGTCTGCGGAGTTCGAAGAGAAAATCTCGATATTTTATGCGTTTTCCCTCCTCTTTTCTAACGATATTCGTCTCGCCAGAAGTTGGAAACTCCACGACAAATATCGTTTTGGTCTAGTGGTCGAGGACTACATCAGGCTTATTAGCTATTCGTTCCCCACCCTCAGGCTCAAACAGGCCTGAGGGTGGGGAACGAATAGTTCCGAAAATTCGGCACTTCTCGTTCCCCACAACGGATTCGATATCCGGAGCGTAGGGCAACACCGGTGTCTTGTCAATACCGTAAGAGTGCCGTAGATGGCAATATAGCACTCTTAGGGCCGCGTTATGTCGATGGATATAGGTCGAGACGGCATATGCTGGACATGCTGATATCAAGTGCATTGGGGTCTCGGGCGCCTCGTGGCAGGCCCTGCAGCATGTGTCAGGAAACTCTATACCCATCACGCGACTGCGGTAGACCAAGTTGTTGAAGACACCATCCTGGCAAGCCATGATGAACCCCTCAGTTTCCGGCTTCAGCCCACCCGACCTGACAAAAGCGAACGTCAGGCGCTTTGATAAGCCAAAGTCTCCAATGTTATTGAAGAAGACCCCATGCATTGGCTTTTATCTGAGCTTTTTGCTGAACGAGTTCCAACTCGGTGACAGAGTTGAAGTCACCTCGTTCAGAGTCGAAAACTATACCAAGTTCATCAGCTGCTCGGGCAGCTACCCTGAAGAGAAATGCTCCAATTCCTGCTCTCTCATGGTCACGGACCATGCAATGAAGCGGATCCGAACTCCTGACGACTTTACAGGCTGTATGCAGTACCATTCTGTCATTTAGATACTCCAAACTCAAAATTCCACGGCCTACCTGTTGTCGGGGGAAGTACAACCGTGTAACGGACGATTTGGGATGCAAACTCCTTTAGAGATAGAGATCATTTTTCGGGTCTTTACGTCGAGTTAATACAGCTCGTCCCGAGTTCACTTCATTACTCCAAACGAGTAGAATAAGATTGGAACGGCAAGCATATTTGTTGCAGCAATTTTGTTCTTCCTCGACAGTTCCGATGACCAGATCTGTCGAAGTTTGTGCTGATACTTGCCGCGGAGAGAGTTTATCACTGCAGTTACCTCTTGTGAGTGGCGTTGTTCCACCCCGAGGTAAGTATACGTCTCTTCGGCATCCAGATGGTGTAGGATGCTTCCGTCTACGAGCTGTACATCCTCTCCGCAGTCCCCGCATCGTCCTCTTTTGAGATGAACCATTGCATATTTGTCTATCCCGAATTTCATACCGATAGCATGCGTGTACTCTTCCACCACCCTCAAGGACTGATGGAGATCCTTCTCTTTATTCAACAAATGAAAGTGGGACATTGTTTGTCCAAATAATCTTGGGACATATAACATTTCACCTTCTGGTGCACCCTCTCCACATACCTAATGTAAAAAATTATAGATCAAAATTTTCCATTTTAATTTCTTTGGTCTGTGGCTAGTACACTTGTAAAACAAGGGACCTAATTTTCAAGTTGGTTTTGGTCATTTTGCAAAAAATACTTTTATATTTCAAAATATGTGATAAATGTGCACTGATGAAAATTGTATGAATAATGACATTATTTTCATCAGCAAATTCCCCTAATTGACTTGTTAGCCTTTTGTTTCTTTCACAATTTTATCTTTATTTTCAGATGTCTGGAAATAAATGTGTCTACAACAAACGTGGAGTCTCAACTAGAAATGACCATAGTTTGAGGTTTTCCGTTTTCCTGTCAAAGATCCCACAAGATGTAAACATTGGATAATCCATTCAGGTAAGAAACCTCAACAGTTCCCAAAATATATCAATTTCAAAATATGTTTATGTAAAGTAACTTCCAATGGATATATTATTCTGCAAGAGTCCCACTCTTCAATCAATATTACAAAAAAATTTAACTATCTTCATGTAAAAGTTCTGTAAACGAATAATGATATATGGTTCTTCTTGTCATCCTTATCTAATTGGACCACCAAAACAGAACCTTTTGGAAAGCTGTTTTTGACAGTTTGGAAGTTTGACAGAGTACCATAAACATTACTAGTTGTTGGCAGTTTGTTAGATAGGTTATTATTTAATGAAGCGAAATACCTGTAATCCCTAATTTTTTGGTTAGATCACAGTTTTGGTTAGATCACAAATCTTCACCACCACTTTGCTGAATATTGAAAAATAATAATTATCAGTTGGTGATTATCCATGACTGATATGTATGGAAACGGTCAATTATCTCTTAACTCTTTCAAGCCATTATTTTTTTTCTAAAATACACTTTATTGTACCAATTGAATTGTTGTTTGTGTTATGAAAAACAAACAAAAAATGTTAAAAAGAAAATTTTTTGTTTTGTTTTTGCAAAATTCAACGAAAAAATGTGGTTCCATATCAGGACCACAAGGAGAATCAATTTTTGGTGGAATTTGAAAAAACAGTTAGACTTTTCGGTCAAAGAAAGTCCGACATTACAACTGGAGCAGTGCCATCTTGTTCGGTGGGGCTCCGAACGTGAACTACAATGTGCGCATCTGACTTTTGTACCATGAATAGGCATATGTGCACATTTGTCATACTTTATTTCAGGTGGAACTGATCTCTTATAGTGGTTTGGAACATCATCCAAACTTTTTCTGCCTCTTTTAGGTATTGCTGGATCAGCACCAATGAGTCCTGCGGCTACAGCTAGCCTGAAATCTTTCAAATTTAGACTTTTTGTGGGTGTCCGGTCTCTGAATATAATGAAGCTATTGACGATGCTCAAGTCTAAAAAGTGCCAAAACAATCGTGCCACCATTTTCTTGATTTCCTATTCACTTTATATAAAGATAAGAACATATCAGATTGATCCACGTGCCCCATATGAGCATTATAATCGTGCACGAGCTGAAGACATGCAATATTTTGAGACGAACCATCTTTTTGTTTTCTAGAAACAGTTTGGATATCATCAGGACCATGAAAATTACTTGAAAATAATACAGGTTTATTATCCATCCACTTTGGATAAAATATTCCTTCCTTACTTATCTTCCAGAGACTAGTACCTCTAAGCATTTTATCTTTATTATTTGTTATGTCTATGGGTTCTTCTTTTCGATTTTTCCTGATTGTACCACAATCATAAATATTTTCATTCAACAAATCACGTAACAAAGGTATAGTTGTGAAGAAGTTGTCAAAATATACCTTATGGTACTTGCCCACAAGCGGACGGGTCAAATCTTTCACCACTCTTGAACCTAAGCTCTCCTGAACTCCATCATATTTCCCTGTATAGACTTGAAATTGCGATACGAATCCCGACTGATCTGCCCGTATCCATATTTTATATCCTCTTTTGACCGGTTTCATAGGCATATACTGCCGGAACCCAATTCGGCCTTTGAATTTCACCATTGACTCATCTATACTTTTGGTGTTCCTTGGGTTTATAACTCTCCAAATGAGTTTTTGAAAGAATATCAATCAACGGTCTGAGTTTATATAATTTATCATAGCCAGCCTCACCCTTTTTTGGTTGAACTGTGTTGTCGTCCAAATGTATATTGCTCAAGAGCCAGTCAAATCGATCACGAGACATGCTCTAAGAAATATATGGAGCCTTCATCTGTATTGAAGAAGACCAATAATCTCTATAACTCGTTTTTTTCGTAAGACCCATCGTAAGATTTATACCCAGGAAACATCTCATTTCTTCTGCGTCTGTTGGAAGAAACCGTTCGCCGTACCGCTGAGTTCCATACAAATTCGTTTGAAATATCAGAATATCAATGAGGTCCGGGGTGAATAATTGAAGGAAAATATCGGTGGGACTCTCAGCATCAACAGAAACACTTGGGCCCACATCTTACCTAAACGGATGTGCTTTATTAGCACAATTTCCACCTTCAGTCCATTCGAAAGGTCTTGTAGCAAAGTTTATTAGAGGAAGTTCATCTTCGCTATCAAATTCATAATTTATTTTACTGCTTGCAATAACTGTATGCTGGATAGGTTCATTATCGATAATATCTTCTGTGGGCTCAATATTTTCAATAAGATCATTGGTGCCTTGGTCCTCCAGGTCGTCAATATCGATTTCCTCGAGATCATCTACGGATGGAGCTTCTGAACTGAACGAGTCAATATCTGAAGGAAGTTCGTCCAAAAAAGCATAGACCTCATCTGAAGTTATTTTATTCAGGTTCATGATTCAATCTGAAAAAAAATAAATGGAATAAATAAATAATGTACAAAATCCTAGTGGTTCCTTTTGGGACCACATAGTTTTCTAACCTGTATCATATACCCACTAAATTTTTCACTCAAATGGGACCTTACCTTATAATTTATGATACTAAACAAACATAACACGCACCTCAATATAATTGACAAACATCAAAAGCAGACAAAATAATGTTTTCAAAATATTTGTTTACATAGGTAACGCGCGACCTTGTCAGCTGTTCAAATGTACCTCACACTTACGGCGCGGCGGTTCAAACTAACTAAAATCAAATCAGTGACGACAGATGTATCTAACAACGTATAAACATCTGTGGTCCCAGCTAGCGCTTACTAGGCAATCAGGAAAAAATCTTATATTTGTGGCTTGGAAATTGCCTATTGCATATTTTGTGTCAGATGATGGTGTGAATGCCAATAATTTGGAAGATATTTTGACAGAAACATTTATAAAAGTGAAGGAGTCTGGATTGGAACCAATGGGGATAACATGTGACCTTTCGACAAGGAATAAACAGTTTTATGATATGTTAGGGGTGTCAGTTGAAAGGCCATTTTTTTTGGGTACTCAAAAATACTATGCTTTTTTTGATGCTCCTCATTTATTAAAATGTGTACGACAATTTTATTGCCTATGATTTTCTACTGTATGGCAAGTTTATCAGATTTTCAGATATCAAGAAAGTTTATGAATTAGATAAACAGAGTTCCACAGCTGAAGACTCAATTAAATTAACGGATACTCATTTGAATCCGAACAATTTTCAAAAGATGAGTGTTAAATTGGACGCACAATTACTAAGCCATAGTGTGTACTCTGCAATGAAAACAGCATTGCGTACGGGCCAGCTGGTTTCCATAATAGGGGAAAACACAGCATTCTTTGTGAAGACAGTGGACGAGATGTTTGATGCTTTGAATATTATCATTATAGTATCATTCGAAAAAACCGTGTAATCGTGCACTCAACACTGCATATGATCTTTTTAAAAATGTGAAGATGGTAAATTCCAAAGGGAATCCAACTAGACCTCCCAGTTTTAATGGCATAATGCAGACAATAAATGCAGTGAAATTATTTGCCAGAGAAGAAAGGGAGAAAGGACATACATTTTCACTCACTGGACGGCTCATACAAGATCCCTTGGAGAATCAATTTTCAATATTTAGGCAAAAAGGCGGATACAATAGAAATCCAACTGTCATGTCATTCAGATCAGCTTTCAAATTGAACATAGTCACAAATTTAATGAGGCCACCAATAGCTGCGAATTCCGCAGGATCATTGGATGAGGATGAACATATTTTTAATATAGCAGAGGACAGTTCTCTAGAGACCACCTTGAAATTATTCAATGAAGAAGAGGAAGAGGAGGAGGAGTCTTCAAATTCAAGTAAAGCATCAGAAACATCAAATGCACCTACAGATACAATAGATCATTTTTCCGCAACATTGAAATCTTGCGCAGTACTATACCTTGCTGGTTACTTAGTAAAAAAGTGTTTAAACCGATTTAAATGTCGTGAATGTAGAGTTATTTTACAAAGCGAGAAACATTTGGCAGATGATGATGAGTTATTGACATTTTACAAAAATTACAATATTTAAAACCCAAGTGGTTTGAAAACACCCTCAAATTTTATGAGGCAAGTCATATATAAAACAATGCCAGTATATCAAAAAATAATATGCCAAAAAAATAATAAGCAATATTAGAGACAAAGTGAATAAACAACTGTTTGAGTATCTTCCTGAATGGTTTAAGGCACAACAAAAATGTAAAGAACACAGAAAATATATTGTTGATCTGTTGTTACGTACACAAGTTTTCAAATACTGTAAAGATATTTCAACCAGGATAAAAATAAGGGCTAGGACAAAAATGCCAAACTTAGTATTTGGAAACATAATTAGTTATGTTTGTGTATGTCTGATTCTGGGGCTCGTATTATTCTTCTAGATATATTGTCTATTTCTTGGGCTGTATTTTTTCCCTCACTGATGATGTTATAGTATAAATCTTCATCTGTTTCTTGATCATTTTGAATTGGTATGTTTTTGAAAAAGTTTCTGTACCAAGTATTGACAGACACCTATTGATTTTGGTCAAAATGAACATAATTTTCTTTTCAAAAAGTATTCTCAAAGTGAGTTGAGAATGTATCTACCTTATCTTCATCTGTTGATATTATACGACCATTAACTTGCTGATTATTGATGTTATTTATTGGCTTGTATTTAGATATTTTTTTGATTTGGTGCCAGTCATTTTTACCCTTTTGCTCGTTCATTTTTGTCACGTTTCTAATCATCTATTTCCTTTGTACTGCATAATGAGTTTCTGGATGTTTTTGTTATAGTCATTAATATTCTTCAGTTGAGGGTCCTGGGCGATTTGGAATTCTCTGTACATTTTTCTCTTATTTTTTATTAGCCTTATGATAAATGGTGGAAGTTCGTGCACATAAACATTTGTCTTCGATTTTGTAGAGTTGCTTCTGACAGATTCAACAAGTTTTTTGTTGAATGTTTCGATATGATCTTCATTAACAATTCGATGATAATGGATGAATTGTATTATATCTGCATTTACTCTTTCCATGTTGTACTTATTATAGTTTACCTTATAATCCAGACCATAATCATATATCACGTCCATTTTCATAATGCATTGTCACGGAAATTATGAACATCAGCCAAATTCCAACAAGAAGTTGAACAAATTTCACTTCACACAAGATTTGTACAGAACGAATAGACAAGAAAGCGAGTTAATAAAAATCATGGTCCAAAAAGAACCAATTTTAAATGGAATAAGACCATAAATCACCTAGCTTATCCGCCATCTTGAATATTGTAAAAATATCTAATCTTTGACTTCAAAATAACAATTTTTAATAGAATCGGAATTGAATTACAAAACTCTTCATCTATCATGAATGTTAATGAAAATCTTTCAATTCACCAAATTCAACCTTTATGTTTCTTCTATTGTAAATGTTAATGCATTGTCACTCGAATGATATGCATCCCTGCCAAATTTCAAGATAATTGGATAAGTGGAATTGCCTCCAAACGATATCTATACTTGGTTATTATTTTTCAGTAAATCTGATATTTCAAACATCGAATGCAAACTATATCTTGACTTTAATTCAAGTCAACATCATTTCATTCATAATTATTTTTTGGCCTTTCATCAATGAAAGTTCTGCTTTCTTTCCGATGAAGGCGCCACATTACGGGATACAATTTCAGAATTTCTAGTAAAAAACGTAAAGATGGCTCTGGCAACCTCCATCCAATGCTTTTTACATTATGGTTGACCGACTATAAATCCTTAGACAATGGTATGATCCCATTACGAAACCACCTCCCTTCAAAAGGATATACCGCAAATGGATGAGAAGACGTTAGAAATATTGCTGAACGCGATCTAGGATCATTAACTATGTGGTTTAGAGCAAATTTACCTACAATCAACTTGGAAAAAACTAAAGTTTAAAAATGTAAAATCTGTTTTGATATCTGTTTTTCCGTTAACCAGCTGTCGCACCCCTGCGAACGACAACCCTCAGAAGTCGAAACTTGTGGCAGCTGAGGATTACGAGGTCTTACTTTAAACCGTGTGATTTTCAACACGGTACTTCAATTCACTTTGTACGAGTCATATTTACCATAATATATAAATATAAACATCAACTCCAAAAAAGTCAAGTGAATTGGATAAACAGAGTTCCACAGGCAAAGCCTTAATTGAATTCACAAATACTCATTTGAATCCGAACAATTTTCAAAAGATGAGTGTTAAATTGGCTGCACAATTACTTAGCCATAGTGTGTACTCTGCAATGAAAACAGCATTGCGTACGGGCCAGCTGGTTTCCATAAAAGGGGAAAACACAGCATTCTTTTGGAAAACAGTGGACGAGATGTTTGATGCTTTGAATAGTACCAAATGTCATTCGAAAAAACCGTGTAATCGGTTTTTGAGTTTGGAAAACCCGAAAGTATTGACTGCACTCAACACTGCATATGATCTTTTCAAAAATGTGAAAATGGTAAATTCCAAAAGGAATCCAACTAGACCCCCAGTTTCAATTGCATAATGCAGACAATAAATGCAGTGAAACTATTTGCCAGAGAAGAAAGGGAAAAGGGACAGAAATTTTTACTTACTGGGCTGCTCATACAAAATCCCTTGGAGAATAAATTTTCAATATTTAAGCAAAGAGGCGGATACAATAGAAATCAAACTGTCATGTCATTCAGATCAGCTTACAAATTGAACATAGTAACAAATTCAATGAGACCACCGATAGCTGCGAATTCCGCAGGATCATTGGATGATGGTGAAAATATTTTTAATATAGCAGAGGACAGTTCTCTAGAGATCACCTTGAAATTATTCAATGAAGAAGAGAAAGAGGAGTCTTCAAATCTAAGTAAAGCATCAGAAACATCAAATGCACCTACAGATACAATAGATGATTTTTCGGCAACATTGGAATCCTGCGTAGTAGTATACCTTGCTGGTTACTTAGTGAAAACGTGTTCAAACCAATTTAAATGTCGTGAATGTAGAGTTATTTTACAAAGCGAGGAAGATTTGGCATGTGATGATGAGTTACTGACATTTATCAAAAATTAAAATATTCAAAATCCAAGTGGTTTGAAAACACCCTCAAATTTTATGAGGCAATTCACATATAAAACAATGCTGTGTTATAACCAGTATATCAAAAAATACTGTGCCAAAAAAATAATCAGCAATATTAGAGACAAAGTAAATAAACAACTTTTTGAGTATCTTCCTGAATGGTTTGAGGCACAAGAAAAATGTCAAGAATACAGAAAATATATCGTTGATCTGTTGTTACGTATACAAGTTTTCAAATACTGTAAAAATATTTTAAGTAGAATAAAAGCAAGGACAGGGACAAAAATGCCAAACTTAGTAATTCAAAACATAACTAGTTATGTTTGTGTATGTCTGATTCTGAGGCTCGTATTATTCTTCTAGATATATTGTCTATTTCTTGGGCTGTATTTTTTCCCTCACTGATGATGTTATACTATAAATCTTCATCTGTTTCTTGATCATTTTGAATTGGTATTTTTTTGAAAAAGTTTCTGTACCAAATATTGACAGACTCCTATTGATTTTGGTCAAAATGGACATAATTTTCTTTTTGTAAAGCATTCTTAAAGTGAATCGAGAATGTATATGCCTTATCTTCATCTGTTGATATTATACGTCCATTAACTTGCTGATTATTGATGTTATTTATTGGCTTGTATTTAGATATTTTTTTTGATTTGGTGCCAGTAATTTTTACCCTTTTGCTCGTTTATTTTTGTCACGTTTCTAATCATTTATTTTCTTTGTACTGCATAATAACAAGTTTCTGGATGTTTTTGTTAAAGTCATTAATGTTCTTCAGTTGAGGGTCCTGGGTGATTTTGAATTCTTTGTACATTTTTCTCTTGTTTTTTATTAACCTTATGATAAATGGTGGAAGTTCGTGCACATAAAACTTTGTCTTCGATTTCAGAGAGTTGCTTCTGACAGATTCGACAAGTTTTTTGTTGAATGTTTCGATATGATCTTCATTAACAATTCGATGTTGTTGGAAGAATTGTATTATATCAGCATTTACTCTTTCCATGTTGCACTTATTATAGTTTACCTTGTAATCCTCTTTCTCAATAATCGTATTCATATTAAAATTCACTTGAATTGCCAAATGGTCTTAACCTAGGTCTGGAGGAGTCTCAATATTTACTATGTTATTTTCCAGTTTAGGTACTTGTATACAGTACTGAGTCTGAAGTGGTGTCAGGATTATTTTCCATCAGGAAGGTAGAGCTGTTTTTGCTTTTTTGAAGGAGGAGTTCTGTAGGGAAGTGTTGAGTTGTCAGTTGCGGATGTGGTTCACATTGAAGTCTTCTATTATCATTGCATATTTGTACAGAACAGCTTTATTAAATATTGTGTCCTCAATATTATGTGAAGAGTGATGTATGTATACTAGGAATATATGAAATTTATCATTTAGGTATGGTATGGTAAAATGAATGCATTCATTCAATAAGTTGTTGAGCCGAGGAGCATTATCTTTTTTCATTTTCTGATATGGGCATACTTGTATTGAGCTTCCACCTTTTGCGTTGATAACTGAGTAACCATCTGTTTTAATTATATCCCAGTTTCTATAGTTGGTGTTTCTATTTATTTTAGTTTTGTTTTCAACAAAAAGTGCACACTTTATATTGTTGCTCTCTATGAAATGTTTTTTGTCACATAGCTATTGATGTTGGAATATAAAATTTTTAGCATATTGAATGTTGATAAGGGATGGTTGTCCATTGATGGGTTCTGTTAGCGAATTTGAGTCTGGATCATCTAGGTCACATATACGAATGAAGCCTCGGTTATTTTCTGTGAATACTACATAGGTTTCTATTCTGTACTCTGGTATGAATTGTCTCTTTAGTTTTTCAAAAGTTCTTCTCTGTTTGTGTGTTTCGATTTAATTATTTCGTGTATATATGTGTTGATGATGTAATCATGAATAGTAATATATGAGTGAATTTTGATCCCTTGTTTGATTACAGGTGTTATTTCGTTCGACCTTTTTTTGACGCTTTTTATGGTTGCATTGGGTATTCCTTCTATTGGTTTAGTTGGTCTTTCTGGACATTTAAAAGACCAGGCTTGGTGGTCTTCTGCTTCACAGGACTAAAATTTGGGGAGGAAGTTTAGTTTTACATTTAGTCGACTTGTGATTTTCTCCGCATTTGTTACATTTGATTGAATTGTTTGCATTCTTCGGTTTTGTGGGTGAAATTCAAACATCTGATGCATGGTATAGGAGTTGGGCTGGGTGGGTTACTAGGGTATACAGGATAGTGTCTTTTTTTGAAGTACAATCCTTTGTTCAATAACTTTTCATATACTTGGATGTTGCTGGTAATAACTCTATATGAGATTGGTTTGGATGTAGCTCGGGAAGTTATTCTTTTGCAAAATCGGTGTTCCATATTCTTTTTGGATAGATGTTCAACATTAGCTACTATTACAAAGTAGGAAGTAGAGATGGCATTGGTAGTTTGTGTTGGTTGGATGTTTGTCTTTATTTCTGTGAAGTTGGTTATATTGTTATTTGCTTTTAATTGGTCTAGATGATTTATTAACATCAATTTTGATGTGTCACTCTTCAGAAGAAATCATCTTTTCTTTTGTCATCTTTCGTCTTCCCATATATTTGCCATTTGAAGCCTGGTCCTGACTTCCGTGTCGGTGTTTATATAGAAAATATATCTCATTCATTTCGGCTGAGTAGTTTTTATATTGGGTTGGCTTTCTATTGTGTTGGAATGTTAAAGAACTGGTGCTTGTTTTTGTGGAATAAGTATCATTAGTGCTGGTGTTAGGGCCTAAAATTATGCTGTTGACTTCTTCTTGTAACATTTCTCTTTTCTTTTTCTTTTTTAATGTGCTTTCCAGGCCCCTCTTTGGTTTTTTCTTCATTCTGACCTTCTTCCAACCAACATCATCTTGTATTTCCATTTCACTGTAACTTCCATCACTTTCATAAGACATTATCAAACTTTTCAGTTGAACTTTATTGACTATTTCGGATATGTGCAAAAGTAGGTCTTTACCACTGCTTTCACTGAACTGCCAGAAAGCAGATAATGCAGAATTATTAAAAAAAGAGCTGAAACAGAAAGTACCCGAAGCAAAAACACTGTTACTTACAAGGACATGGACGCTATGGTGACAAAGAAAGAAATTACTGGTGTCATTTCTAAAATGATAGGAAAAAATCCTGACCAATTCGAGGAAACATCACTTCGACCAGCTTACTCCATTAAGCAGAATGACACTCTAGTACTGAGCAGTGAAGACGCCGATAATGTGGAAAATTGCCATTGGGAAACCCATTCCCAAGAATAATGATCCAGCTAGTTATTCGGATCTCAGAATTATCAGTATACTTCCAACCATGAGTAAAATTTTTGAAAGAGTTATCTATTTACAAATTAATGAATATTTCAGTAGAGTAGCTAAGATATTATGGGGCAAATGGCAACACCGCCTTATGGGCGGCAAATTTTTGTCCCAACATGGGAATCTCCATAAGACAGTGTTGCCAGATTTCCACAAATCCACAAGATTTCATACACCATTCAGATGTCGCACGATCCACTGTTTCGAAAATGAAAATAAAATAACTATGCGCGCTCGACCTGATACTATCTAGCATTAAAGATGAAATTCAGTCCGTGCCACCCTTGTGTGGGTTGAATAATTTTCCAAACTACCTGTTCCATATTGAGAAGTAGGGTCTATGTGTGTGAACGGCCGGGAGCTGTGATGTTGTAATCGATTTGAGACAGGTGTTGAAGTAGGTAGTGAAGTGAGAAGATTGAACGTGCATTTGAAAAACAATATTGTGAAATCTCGTGAAGTATTAACCTGAAAATTATCAACTTGAGTGGTGTATAGGTAAGGTTAAGACGAATTGTAATTTAAGACATAGGTAGTATGAACTGAAGAGAGTAAATAACGTGTCAAGGTATGGTTAGGGCGAATTGGATAAATATAACAATTGACAGTAACTCTCCCTATTATAGCAAAATTTGACCTCATATTTTCGCTTTGAAACCTCATTGAACTATTGAGACTGCGTCGGAATGCAGAGTTAAAGGTTATAAAATAATTAGAGATAAGTATTGAGAAAAATTCATTGCATGTATTCAAATGATTCAACATGAATCGAACAAATAATGCACAAGTGATAAGAAATAAGAAATCAGAGAGTGAATTCTTGTTGTTTGTAATTTAAGATCTGAATCTTGTGCAATGTTGTAATCATTGTGACGAATATAGCTATAGGTAGCTATAGTTGCCTCCGTGGTGATTTTGATAGTTTTCTCAGAACTACAAGATCTATCAACTGAAACCACAAATGTGCGGTTGGCTCCTGTTGGTGGCTCCGTGCATTTGTATTTCTATCTTTTGGTAACCAAGTGTTGCCCATCCTTACACTTGGCTGCACCATACCGATGATGGGCCAAAAGCCCGAAACACGTGTCTATGGTTTGCCACTTTCTTGAGTGTTATGTCCGATATTAACTTCTGTTTCTATAGGAAGGGTGGGGAAAGGCATGATTGAATTTTTGTTGGGATCTCACATTGGACCCATTTTATGCAATTTTATACTTCAGAAGTTCCTCGATGTTGCCTACAGAGGGTGTGGCAGGAACATACACCGGTATCAGCTCAATATGCATTTTACGGTAAACCTGAGATCCGGTAAATTTGGCGTTATTGTGGATCTCGTATCACCTTGCATTACTCAAGACATATGTTAACATTACATTCTAATCTTTTGTGTTCATTATACTTTTGCTAAATGGAGAAATATGTCATTAAACGTTGTCGAACGAGAATGCTGAAAAGGACATGACTCTTGATACATGCAATTCTGTAGGTCGTCAGATTTTCTAAATTTTCAGATATAGGTATTACTTTAGTGATTAAGAAAAGCAATTTCAGTCCGTAGGAAGTTTTTTGTAACTGGACAGGGCGAGCCACAAAAAGCATTGAATGTATAATATATCTCAAGAAATTTGTCTACACATGCGTATTTTCTGTTGATTTCTGAATTTTATTTTCTTCAGACAAATATGATCGAACTTTTCAGAAGAATTATTTCGTTCGTGTGTCTACAGGGTTGGCCAAAAAAGTTGTTGAATGTCGGTCACCTTTTATGGGAAATTCTGTCTATGTTCCTGTGGATTGTTTATTGAATTATCAATATGATTTTCTGTACAATTGACAGAATTGTTGTTTAGAGTATCAGAATGTATTCCACGTTTATAAAATTTGTATGCCCATATACAGTGTGTCCCACAATATAGGAGACAAACTCTGATGGTAGAATATTCACTTTATTTTATGACTAAAAGTTCCAATAAACATATACCCTAAGATGAATAATAACCGAGTTACTGGGTGTTGAAAGTGACAAAAAATATGTGTTTTCCAGATTAACTCCATAACGGTTCAACTTCTCTTAATGAAATTTGGTATGTCACATGACAACATTCAGTTCAATTGCAGGTCATGTGTTCGTAACTTCAAACAGGAGCGTACGGCAGTTGGGTGCCCCTAATCGCCCCTCCCCAAATTTAACGCCACTGGGGTAATATCGATTTCGTTTTCTTTTTCTTAATCCCGAATATTTCCTACACAAAAAAGGCATGAGTTTCGTTTCACAAATATCAACGCTTTTCAAGATATTTCAAGTTGAATAAGTGCGTGCGTATCAAAATCTCCTGATTTTTGAAAGGAATGTGTAGGTAACTATTTATAACAGATTTTGTACCTTGCAATGAGTATGACTTTAAGTATTTAGAAAATTGTTGGCATTTCTGAGGGATTTTGTTTACAAAAATAATGAGAATCCATATAACATACGCATACACTTATTCAACTTCAAATATCTGGAAATTCTTATATTTTCATTGGTTTTTGATATGCCTGCCAAATTTTAGAATACTCGGAGAATTGGATGCGGCTAAAAATTAAATTTCAAAATTCTTTACATTATTATTATTATTACATTAATAATAATGAATTTTTGTACTGTCGTCGGTCGTTGATGTGTAAGCCGAATTTTAGATTATTCGGAAGATTGGAAGCAGGTGGAATTTATAATTAATAAATTCACATCATATTTTTTTTTCATAAAAGGATATCCCAGTCAGGCCCTAGCTCCGGAGCCCCGATACTTCCGGAAACCGCACTGGATCATTCACTCAGATAACCACTCCCCACGTCCGTGGGGTGAGTGATTACTGGGTTCGAGAATCATGTGCCCTGAGTAGCCGTAGTGAACCAAGGATGACGGCATTCTACATTCTTCCGGCTAAGATTTCTGCCGCATCACGGCAAACCGGTATGATTTTCAGACTGGAGAGCCGCGTGTCCATCATTCCATCAAGAACCCCTATGATCAGAACCACCATTTTTACAGAATGGTTTGGGTAGAGCCTGCGGAGTTCAAAGAGAAAGTCTCGATATTTCGTCCGTTATTCCTCATCTTTTCGGACGAAGCGATGTTCGTTTCGCCAAGAGACGAAAACTCTATGACGAACATCGTCTTACTTTGATGGTCGAGGACATTATTATTATTATTATTATAATTATTATTGCATTCTCATCACGAAATTCTTGTATTGTCATTGGTTCTTGATATGTCTGCCAAATTTCATATTCTTCAGACGATTGAAAGTGGGTGAAAATTAACTTCCAAGATTTTATTACATTATTTGTTAGTTACAGGTGAATCAAATAAAAGCGTGTTGAAAAAAGAAATTATTTTTTGCCACCTGGCATGGGTTGATAATCGTCGACTAGAAGAGTGTTGTTCAACAGGAAGATAATGGCGTAATCTCATAATTAAACTTTTTCTTGAATGTTATAAATCCTTATTTAGACACATTTCATATTATTGCTCGCGTTTTCTTGTAAAAGTAGAGTAGAAAGGTTAAGTTTTTTGGTCAATGACTCTAACGGAGTAATAATATCCTTGGTGAAGAGGAATAACACAATTATAGAAACTATCTATTTCCTTATTTGTTTCCACTTGTAATTCCACCTACTTCACTATATACTTTCCCCGCGACATTTCGCAGTTATCTTCAATATATCTTCAAATTCAATTGTGTGTTTAAGGGCAACTGAAATTGACCTGTTCCGATACGAACTAATATCTGTCACGTGGTCTTTTTATCAAGCACCTGCTGAGGGTTCGCATTTTAGCGCCAAATTCAACAATGGCTGCGCACTACCGACGGATCTCACGTTGGTGTGAGTATACAGAACATACAAATCTAATACAACACGTGGACAACTCTCTCTATGGATCTCGTTTCGAAACTTTTTTAACAAAAACCCAAAATTGAAAATTGTTTCCCCTCTCAAGAGGTAGAGGTTTGATGAGTCATTATAATGCTACTAATTATAAATATACTTCAGAATTCACACTCTTTCAGGTAGATCTCGGGTTGTCTTAATTTGTCTCGGGTTGTCTCATCTTGTTATATGTATGTATATATTAAGCTTAGAATCCACTAGACCATAGTATATATCCAAGAGATTATGTCTCAAAAAATTTGATTTTATTGTGGTGAATGCAAAATAAATTTTTTTCAGAGAAGTACACAAGTATACGATGTGATTATCAAAAGACAATTTATTGTCAAGTTGTGTTCCAACGAATTTTGCATATTCTGTTGTTTCAAAACCTAAAGGGTGCTGATACTTACTTGAAAACTGGTTGAATGTTGTTTCATCTCCATCATTTATCAAATGATTGTTTCTACACTGACATTCGAGTTCATTACATTCGAATTGATTAATCAATAGTTTTGTTTTATTTTCAATTTCATTCAGACCTGGGGACGTCACAATGATTGTTGTGTCATCGGCATACATGAAAACTCGACCATCGAAAAAAACCTACTATTCAGTTTCAAGGTTAAACCTTAGCATTTTGAATCATCATTAAATATATGGTAGTTCATGTTGGACATGCATATTCGTGAGAAATGTCAGTCCGTTCTCCTGTAAAATGTTATGTGTTGAGTCTACGCATCTGTTTTGGGTACCTCACACACATCCATCTAGCATGACGTCGACATATTATAAGCTTGAATTTATTTCAAAGTCAAACCAAACTTGACGTCGAAATCTGGTAATGACAGGTGAATGAATTCATTTTCAATCAAAGTGATGGCATATTCTAATTTTCAGTTATAGTTACGCCGATGTCATATGCTGTGAAGGTCGTAACGGTATACAAAAGCTACGTGCAATATCAAAATCGACGAGTTTTTTGTTATACGTAACCAAGAAATACATGTACAATCTATCAAAATCGGCTCATCAAAATAGTTGTCCCTTTCGACAATTTTTAATTTCTAACCAAACCCCAAGATTTTCTCAATCCTAAAATATTTCAGTAAATAGGCTATAGGAGTTCTGGCTCATTCCTTATGGAGATTAACATGGAAAATGGCTGAGGTCCATTCTGGCATTTTTGGTTCCTTTCAAGGTCACGCGTACAGCGCTTGGAATGAGAACAAATGGGTATACAGGGTATTAAATAAAAAAACGTGACGACAATGTAACGGGCATTGAGTGGAATATACAGGAGTGCATCAAAATACATAATTTGAGTAAAAACAACGTGACAGTTTAACGGGACTGTAATATTTTAACGCGCGATCGATGTGTGTACAGGGTGTCTCAAAATGCGTCATTTAAAGGAAAAAACATGGCGACAATGTAACAGGCATTAAGCGGAGTATACAGAGTGCGTCAAAATACACCATGTAAGAAAAAACAGCTTCAAAGAAAAAAACATGACTGACATCGAGATATATAGGGTGTCTCATCGTTTAAGAAAAAAAACATGACATCGATGTGTACAGGGTGTCTCAAATTACGTCATTTGAGAAAGATGACAGTTTAACGGGGCTCTATCGTTTTAACGTGTGGTAACGAGGATCTAGGAGGATATAATGCGATAAAACGTTCAGTTTTGTCTCGAAAAACGCATTGAAAATTTTGCAAAATTTCGATGCATTAAAATAGCCAGTTTTGTCATTTGAATCGCATCGAAAAAAATGCATTTTTAAAACCCTCATTTCTTCTAAAAGCCCATATGATTTGCATTGCATCGCGCCACGGAAAATGAGGCAAAAATAACATGAGAACCGCTTCAAAAAAAATGTCAAAAATTTAGCGCGATGAAACGTTCATTCATGCCGCGATTATCGCATAAAATATTTCGCAAAATTTCAATGCGTTGAAACAGCCAATTCAGGAGCTCCAATCGTTTCGAAAGAACGTCATTTTTGCCACACATTTTCCAAACAAATAACGCATGACAGAAAGATCGAAAATCGTGTATGGTATGAACTAGAACCGATTTTTCGGTTCCAATTAATTTTCGTCTGAAAATACAGACTATCAGCCAATAAAATTCACCTCAAAATACTATGCAAATTTAATATTCGAAATATCGAAATCATTTCCTTCATATCATTATTTAGAATGTTTCGCTAATCAAAATTTTATGCACATCAACTGCTTTCGAAAACGCATTTTCCATTGTTACATATTTTCAAAAAAATAGGAATATCGTCTAACAGAAAGGCAGTAAACTGTTTGTAATAGGAAACATAACCCACGAAGTTCTTTAGACGTGTTATTGAGAGAAAAGTTTGTTATGTTATAGAGCAAGAAATTTATGTCAAGTTCATTGTGTGAAGAAGGTATATGACAACTGTTGGAGTTGACTGAGTATAAGAAATTCTGTACATTCCTCCAAGATGACAATTTGCTAAGTCCGTTTCCACATCACCCAGGAGGTAGGACTGCGCATGCGTTATCCTTTTTTTATTGTGGAAGTTTCCCCAGTAGGCATATCATAACCACAAAAAAGTGTCCTTGAAGTAACTGTTTGTGCACTAATACTTAAATGTTGTCATCGTAGGGGGGAGTGTTTAGAAATATTCAATATCGAATTTACATCATATAACTATAGCCAATGAGATCGAAAACAGTTTTACATGCAGGCGTTTCCAGCATTTGAGAAGTTATGATTTTTCAAAAGATTTATCATTGCGGGAGTGAGCAGAAATAGTCAATATCAAGTCATACATTTCATTTTAATGAATTCACAAAGTTATGATATATCCATTTCTTCGGCTATGCAATAATGCCTCCATAGTGAAGTTTCATCAGAATCGAGTATTAGATATCTTTTATCATCTTCAGGGGAAACGGCGATCTTCTCCTGGACGATGGAGTGCACTTGATATTTATCAGAGCGAATTAGTCTCTGAGTGACACTCATACATTTCCAATTGTTGAGACATTCTTCATAATCATCCAACGTGATTGTCGTTTTCACAACCGATGTTTCAACTCCCTTTGCTTTCTTGGTGCTCCCCAAATTCTTGAATTCCATCGCAATTTCCTCCCTCATTCCCTCATTCAGCAATTTTTTTCTTTCCTCCTCATAATCACCCTCAGTTATCAGTACCTTCGTTGCATATAATTTAGAACGAAGTCCAACATAGTCCGTCATCGGTACGCCATTGTTCTCGTCCTTCATCATACCCAAAACCTTTATATTCACCAAAGGAACGTTGAACTGATTGTTGGATGGATAATCCGAAGTATCGAAGTGTTGATGACAGTCTCGCTTCATTATCTCGTAGGGGTCTTGTCGCAGCTCGTATATGAGAGAATCGATGTCGGTATACATAACGGTACAGCCGTGTCCGAAACGCTCCATCATATATCCATAGTGTAAGTCATAGATGGTTGTCTTTGACAAATCCAAAATAGTCTGTCCTACATATATAGGCTTGTTTAGGAAAATTTGCAGCTTATTAAGCTCAACAGCCACCAAGTTCTCATTGAATATGGTGCAAGACTTGAACTCAGGCTTAGCAATGTAGGCTTCTGCTCCATATCTATCACTCCATTCGGTGAGAAGTCTTATGTTAACCCTTTTCCGAACGTTCTCCATAGTTTTACCGAAGACTGCATTGTTCATTAATATAATTTAGAACGAAGTCCAACATAGTCCGTCATCGGTACGCCATTGTTCTCGTCCTTCATCATCCCGAAAACCTTTATATTCACCAAAGGAACGTTGAACTGATTGTTGGATGGATAATCCGAAGTATCGAAGTGTTGATGACAGTCTCGCTTCATTATCTCGTAGGGGTCTTGTCGCAGCTCGTATATGAGAGAATCGATGTCGGTATACATAACGGTACAGCCGTGTCCGAAACGCTCCATCATATATCCATAGTGTAAGTCATAGATGGTTGTCTTTGACAAATCCAAAATAGTCTGTCCTACATATATAGGCTTGTTTAGGAAAATTTGCAGCTTATTAAGCTCAACAGCCACCAAGTTCTCATTGAATATGGTGCAAGACTTGAACTCAGGCTTAGCAATGTAGGCTTCTGCTCCATATCTATCACTCCATTCGGTGAGAAGTCTTATGTTAACCCTTTTCCGAACGTTCTCCATAGTTTTACCGAAGACTGCATTGTTCATTAAATTGTATAAATTTTTTTCAAACTCATTTGATGCCTTTGCGCGTAACTCTGTATTTAAATCGATATAGGACTTCAGCCATGGACTTTGTTTGAATTTCAACACACGATGGATTTTCTTCAATATCAATCCATGTGCTAAAGCCTGCTTCAATGCTCTGTAATGTATAATATATTTCTCCTTCGGTTGTAAAGTAGCCATCACCTTTGGAAGCTGTTTAGCTTTTACTGGAGGTTTTCTCGTCTTAGGACATATATTTTCCGGGCAAAATGGTAGATCTTTATGTTTGTCATGCAAATGCTGGGGATATTCCAAGTCCACTTCCAGAATGTATCCTTCATCGGCATCATCAGGAATTTGAGTGATATCTATATTGGAATCTGTCCACTCAAAGCCTACATATGGAAGATATTGGCTCATTGTCCACCCATACTGATTGTTGACATCATAGTACATCATGAATGTTGTTGGTTTGGAGGGATCATAATTGTTGATGTACTTTTTATTTGCATGCGATCTCCTTTTTGAGCAAACTTGACTGAGCTCACCTCGTATTCCACACTCAACAAAGAGAAACATATCAACATCGGTGAGAAGTTCCAACTCAATCCCAGTATACTCCAGCATAGCATCCCACGTGTAGCCGGGTAAAGTGAAATAATGTGCAGGATCGAGTTTATGTGAGTTGAGGATGCAGGTTCTGAACATTTCGGAGACATCAGCTAGCAGGAGAATATCAGTCTTCATATATAAGTCCACATAATCACCTAGATTCTGGCAGTTGAACGTGGTCCATACATCCTGAGCTCGTTGATAAAAACGTCGGGGGCAGATCTTATTTTCCATTTTATTATAAAACTCATCCTGGGATGGTAAAGATGGTTCATCGAATCGACTAAACAAATCTATATAATCATATGGCATAACTTCTTTTTTCGTTAAAAGTTTGAAGTGTTCCATAGGCACATCGGCAAACTGCGACTTCAGATTGGGGAACTCTGGAAGATACGATGCTAGTTTATCTAATGAAGAAGCCATGAAACGGAACGAATCGATGAATCTGAATTGAATTGGTGTATCGTCAACGTGTTTTGTGAAGGAAATATACTTTTCTTTGTCAAATCCACTCAAGTTATGAAAACCAACAGGAACAGTATGAGAGTCCTTATAGTTTATATTACACCCTTCATGCGCGGGGCCACGATAATTATCACATGGAATGAGACGGTTATGATCGCTTATTTTCTTATCTTCGTTAGTGAAGGGTTCTTCGCAGATGTGGCAGTGTGTAGCTCTTCGAAACTCAACTTCTTGCTCTGCAGTCATATCGATGTCGAAGGGACACCAAAACACTGAAGTCATATCTTCAGCTAGTTGACTCATCTCATCAGCAAACCATTGCATAAAATCCTCTCCACGATATGCCCTATAGAAGGATAGAGTGTCATCGTATGAGCACTTCAAGTAGTAACCCACAGCTGCCGGAATATGATGTTGAAGTTTTTTAGGATCATCAGTAGGCTTCAGAATGGATTCCAAGTCGGCGTATACGACGAATGGAGCCCTTTCTTTGTTTTTGAAATTTTTAAATTTCAAAATATCTTTTCCAGGCTCTGGCATCTTTATAGCTGCTCCATTCATTTTCACACAATCCTCAGTATGTTTCTGTAATTTCTCTTGGGATCGAAAGTAATGTAGGCAGCGATCACAAAAGGACTTTTGACCATGTGCTCCACTCAACTGTTTCGATAAGAGCCTTGATAAGTTCTTTATCCATACGTAGTGATAGCGGACTGCAGTTTCAGATTCATCATAATTGTCTTGAATCAGAAGTAAGTTCACATGTCTATCTTTCTTTGCCATTGGTAATGAACGTTTTACATTTCTTTTGAAGGATGTAAACATTGATGGAAACGTTATTCTGCTTCTCAAAGTTTGGGATCTGCTGCAAAGTCATAGGGAACTGGATATCTTTCAGCTTCAATACCGTTGAATACTGAGGATAAGATGAAGTACGATCAGCATTTTTCTGCACAGGATACAGAGCAGAAACAACAGCCCAGGTGAAGCAAGCTTGGTCATCATTTTTAACATTGATACATGCATGCTTCTTTAGGATCTGAGGTGACAACTCAATATATGATGATCCCAGTTGAGGAGTAAACTTGTTAATGTTAACCCCTAGATTAACCACTTTTTCCAAGCCCAGCCGCTATCCCGTTCATGAAACTCCTCTAGCTCTCTGAGTATTGGTGTTGTAACTTTTTCATCGAACCAATCGTTGAGGGCGGTGTCTCTATATATGGGAGAGTTCATAGTAGTGAAGTACTTGTACTCCTTCAGTACTCTGTCTCCCTTCACTATCTCAAATTCTCCGCAGAAGTTGGTATTTACCTTGACAGATTCATCCTTCTTCAGAGCATTCTGAATTCTCCGCTTGAAAAGAGCCTTGCAGTCATCCATAAAAGCTGCGGGATCCTTATGTTTGAAATTGGAAATAACAATAGATCTGATTGTAGAATTGAATGCTGACTTGATATCATCCCAATAAACTCGCTCTCTAGCACCCTCAGGTCGTGGTGTCTGCCCTGCCTCCTTTTTCTGCAAAACTTTGAATTTAGTACGCATCATCGTAATGTTCCTCAAACACGCTTCTAAATGTTGCTTCTCCCCCACAGAAGTTGCATTCTTCATCGCTTTGCGAATCCTTTTCATAGCCTTGATACACTCCTGAAGACCCTCTTGAGCAATCTCATCATCATAATTTGGGGTTATGATCACCAGGATGGTGGTAATATATCGCACATGATCAGCAAACATTGACATGCTGTAATTACAAAAAAGTTAAGTGTTGAACGTTCAACGTTCTAAAGAAGACTAATGAATAGTGCAGAGCAACTGAATACATATCGCTGAACTAAAGGTCATATTGCTCGATATAAAAAGGGGGTAGGGAGGGGAGATTTTTGAGGGTTTATTTCATAAATAAAACACACATCACTCAGTTCATTCCCAGCTATTATCGAAGATGGAAGCAATACGGTTATTTTTCGGTCATCAAGCTGCTATGAAAATTAGACAGTTGAATATTGAAAGTGATTTGATTTATCAGTGGTATTGCGAAAAAACAATCTCTTGTCACATTATTTACGACAACGATGAACCAATAGCATTTGTGCTGCTATCAACCATGGATTTTGACCCTTTGAAAAAAAATTCTAATCCGAAAATCCTCAATTATATTCATACGTTGGATATGCTACAAAACTCATCGCTCACATTAAGAATCATGAAGAATTTACAGCTTTTTGCAGTAATAAGGAATCTGAACTGTTATTTGAAAAATGTGGTTGTATATATTGGGGTATAATGGTGTTTCCAATGTTTAGATATCCATAATAAAAAATATAAAAATTTCAAAGTTTTTTTCAATAACTTGACAGAAATTTCAATATCATTTCTATGAAATTACACCCTAGGAATATAAACCTGTAGATAAATAGATTCATTGAACCAATTCCTTTGCAGAACGATAATTATTATGATCGAAAATTAATATTTTCGCATTTTTTATGTAACTTTCTGTTAACTGGGCTATGAGATATAATGAATTACTTGATGTGGCCACATCGTTGCGATCACATTTGAATTTGTTTGGTGATGTAATTCAATGCTCGTAGGTGGGTGTGGTTGTATCATTTTCCACTTTGTGAAAAATGAATGGAGATGATGACATTCCGACTTTGTCGAGATTAAACGACCAATGACTACCCTCAACGAGCGCGGTATAGTTTGGTGTTGCGCAGTTACGCTTTGCGCAGTATGGTTTGGTTCGGCGTACTATGTATCAGCTTCGCTGAGCGCAGTTGGTTAAGTATATGGCGGTTACGCATATATAGACTTGTTCAAATGAAAAAAATTCAGTTGCAGTGAATATGTCAGATAACACGACATTCAATAACTGTACGGTGAAGGAACCAGTTTCCCAACAAGAGGGGATTTCAGAACAGCAAAGAACGATCGAATCTGATATATATGGGCTCCGTTTCGAGAATGGATATGTTTTTGGCGATACCCCTATACAATATGAAAACGATGAACTTGTTATAAAAACGAACATTTCAATCTCACGCAAGGACTACTTCAACTATTATTGAAACGTGTTCCTCGACATTGTACAGCTGAAAACTTGATTGTATACACAAATATTTTGATAATCACCAACAATGCCCACAAACAAAGATATAAATCCAATGGACCAGTGAACGCCAACTGCTCACTTTCCACTTTGTGAAAAATAAATGGAGATGATGATATTCCGACTTTGTCGAGATTAAACGACCAATGACTACCCTCAACGAGCGCGGTATAGTTTGGTATTGCGCAGTTACGCTTTGGGCAGTATGGTTTGGTTCGGCGTGCTATGTGTCAGTTTCGCTAAGCGCAGTTGGTTAAGTATGTGGCGGTTACGCATATCTAGACGTGTTCAATGAAAATAATTTAGTTGCAGTCAATATGTCAGATAACACGACATTCAATAAATGCGCGGTGAAGGAACCAGTTCCCCAACAAAAGGGGATTTCAGAACACCAAAGAACGATCGAATCTAATATATGGGCTCCGTTTCGAAAATGGATGTCATTGGAGATACCCCTGTACAATATGAAAACGATGAACTTGTTATAAAAAACGAACATTTCAATCTTACGCCTGGACTACTTCAACTATTATTGAAATGTGTTCTTCGACATTATACAGCTAAAGACTTGATTGTATACAAAAATATTTTAATAATCACCAATGCCCACAAACAAAGATATAAATCCAATGGACCAGTGAACGCCAACCGCTCATGGAAGCATGAAACATCATTTCATTATTGTTTTCACCAAAAAGAAGAAGGAATACTCAACGCAAAACCCACAATGAGCAGCGCATGAAGAATACTAATATAAAAGCTCACAGTTATGTGGATGACGTAGAACAACAGGGTAATTCGAAGTCAAGCAGTTTCAAAAGAGAAAATGAAATAATCGTGACTCATAGATTATGTAGAGGCCCTCTTGTATCCAATAGATATTAAATATCGCTCATTTAAAATGTGTTTTATTCCAATCATAGTTTTTTATCAACAACCTCTTTTCAAATAATGAGGATGCATAGCGGAAAACGTTTTACTTTCCTCAACAATTGTGAATGCAAACTCACCAACCCCTTTTTTTAATCAGATATAAAAATCATTGATCAACGTTGTACGTTAACATAATTATTCAAAACTCATCAGGGAAAGCTATTTCAAATCGTTAGTTAATATTCAGTACAATCAGTCCTAATAGATGTACACAATGAGGGATCGCACGTTGAAAACTGAGGTCCTCGTCACCTTATATTATCATTTCATTGTATTGTATTTTGAAACACCTTGTATAATTTTTCTTCTAACAAACGTTAATGAAACACCCTGTATACACTTTTTCAAAAGGTCATGCTATATATTTTTCACTTCAATGCGACATCCTAGACAATTTTCAGTTAAACAAACAAAAATATTGTATGAAAGATTGAACTCTTTGCCTACTAAACGATAAAAAATTTATTGAAACACGACTTTATATAAATGGGATTCAACAATAGAAATTTCCGAACGAAGCAGAGAGAAAATGGTGCATTGAAACACGACTTTGGTGTAGTTACGCATATAGACTAGTTGGAGTGAAAATAATTCAATAAAAATGTTTGAAGTGAACAATGAAAAATGTTGTATTGAAATACAACTTCATATGGATAGTATCATGCCCAAATTACGAGGTTTTCAAAATTGCCTTGAATAATCGTTAGCTAAAAGGATGTGTATACATATAAACAACTAGAAAAAATACAGTTCTTTGATAAACTTCAAGTAACAATTTCTCTGGATGAAAACCATTGCTTATACCTGACTTTTATCAGCAAAAGGTGGATGAAAACCATTGTTTATACCTGACTTTTATCAGGAAAAGGTAGGTTTTTCTAACACATTCAAAAAAACCTGAAGTTTTCGAATTTACTAAATGGATTTGTGAAACACGTTTTGTCGTCGCTGTGTAAAAGTGGTGAATATGAAAGTTCTTGATGAAGAAATAAAACGTTTGTCTCATGGATACTAAGAGTAATAATGTCTTGATTCTGACTTTTCAAATTGCAGAAGTTACACGAAAAATATATTGAAAATGTTTGAAAAGATACGGAAATTACTCGTCATGATGCTGTATTTTCTCATTGATTACCGCATATAACACAAGATGTGATTTTGAAACCGTCGAATATATTGCGTTCATTGCCTTTGCATCGTTTGAAAAAAAGATGAACAGCTTCTTGGAAAAATTATTACGGACACTTTTCGGAACTAAATAGCGATAAAAATTATTTCATAAACACATGAAATATATTTTTAATGTTCCTTTCCTCTGTTGAATTTTTCATAAATATTTGTGCTTTTACATTTCACCTTTTTCACTTCCCACTCTTCAGTTACAGCCCCATTATTTTGGTTTATTAATCGTCAGAGTACACAGTTTCAAACTTTATCAAAGTCTTCCTCAGAGTTTCAACATGTTTGTTATCTCTTCATCATCAGCACACACCGTTTCGAATTCTATTTAAGTCTTCATCAAAGTTATAACATTTTGGTTACTTGTTCAATCATCAAGGAACCCCCCCTCCTTTTTTATTTGTATCTTTTATCCCTTCTCAGTCCCCATCAAAAGTTATAACCTAATATTTTCGAAACTACTATGGTACACTACAATTCACCTATGTAATTTATTCTTGCTGCATATGAAAATGAAATAATTTATACCATAAAATATTCATGAAACTGATACTTTGGGTATACCGCACTTGTAATTTAAAAAAAAGATTATGAAAAGTGGCACACCACAATTCACCTATGTAATAAACCTTTAGGCATATCAAAATGCTATAATTTATACTATAAAAATGTTCATTGTATAAGTTTGAAAACGTCCGTGTCGGACGAAACTGCAGTAATGTTAGTTATAAATAAAAGTTATGAAAAACATAGAAATTTTCATTTCTCTTTTCGTCTGAAACCTAACAACATTCTAAGAAGTGGTATGCCACAATTCCCCTACCTATGTAATTGATCCTTGTCACCACCGTAATAACAAGATTTATATTATAAAAATATATATAAAACCGATTCTTGCGAAATACCATATCATGCTTTCAATATGTGGAAGTTGATAAACAAAGTCTCCTATTTATCTTGTTTGCTTCAACAAAGTGTCGTGATATTTCACGTACATTTGTCTGCGACGAAAAAATATGTGTTCACACAAAAACTTCAACATTTGAGCATATATTGAAGTCCGTAGCTGAGTTGTGTAAGCAGTAGACATTCTTGCCACGATTTTTTCTAATATTTATTCAATTATCAAATCAGTTTTCAACAATGCCAGGCTGAAGTTTGATGAACAATTATTCAAACTGCTATCTGTATGTAAAAGTTGTAAATGTACCTTAAATTCAATAAAAATTTCTTCTCTGATGTAAAACTCACTGCACTGGCTAGTCATTCACTGTCAAATGTTGAGAGTACCCAACTAATGACTCATAGCTATAACCTTCAACGTTATAAAAATCACCTCGGAAAATGTTTCAAATATATAACTTTAATTAGTATACAAGCAACAGCCCAAGTGATTGCGACAAAATATTTAAACTGCAACAATTCTAAATATAGCGAATGCATCTCATCTGAGTGCAATTATAACATTTTCAAGTTCGAATATGATTCAATACATGCATTTTATCAGTTATAACCGGATAATATTTGCGGTCAATGATGGCGGAAAAATATACGTTTGTTTCTGAACTCAACATGAAAACATTTTTGCTTATGAGCGTTCATAATACTTTGTTTTCATAGATTTTTTCAAATAAACAAAACTTGTTTTGTAATAATAATAACATTTTTTACTCTCATATATACCTACAACATACGCTTATTATGGTAAATACTCGTCAAAAGACAACTACTTTTTCGGCTATTACCAGGACGACAATTGAATATATCAATTTTCAAAACATTTTGTAGTGGAATTGAGAAAAAACTTTTGACAATTTTCGTATTGTAATTGTTGGAGAATGTTACAACTTGTATTTTTTCTGCATCAATTTTCAGAAATTTGATTGTGAATTTTTTTATAAAATTAGTTGTAGCTTTCATATTTTTTTTTCCACACCATAAATCTTGTATTAGAATATTGGATCTCCTAGTGAGAAACATTTATCAAGTATCTACATTTGACATATGGAAATTTATTTTACTATTCTTCAACTCCCTATTTTGTAGTGGAATTTTAAAAAACTTTTCGTAAGTCTTGTTGTTGATTTCTTCACCAAATAATTTTGTATTGAAACTCTTGAATAGTATTGAATTCTGTAGTTTTTTTGTTGTTACTTTTCAACTACTATCTACAGTTGAAATATTCAAAATGTTACTTCTTACAACTTTTGTGGTTTTCATATCCAATCAGAAGGTTGGTCTCATTATGCTGAAAAATTCTACTATTCCATCACCACCTCCATAATTATGATACTAGAATGTGTGTACCGGTTATTGTTTATTTTTATGATAATAGTTTTCATTAGTCCTCTCTCGTAAAATGTTCACCAAATTATTTGTAGTATATCAATACGTTTCACTCCTCTCTCATGAAATTTTCACCATAGCATTTGTAGTACACACTATACTACACTACACTACACTACTCACTTCTAATATTTTATTCGTTGGATGTCACCTCAAATATGTTCTTGGATATGTCGCTAATACACACCTACACACACACAGGTCACTCGAATTAAAAAGGGTTTCTCAATACGCGTTAACAGGAAATAGTTATAGTCATAAATAATTCTTTCGCGATAAGTGACTTCAGGCCCAGATATATGCATAAATACATGTTGCCAAGTTTATTAGCGAAACATCCTAAATAACGATCTGATTTCCAATCAATTTTCAGACGAAACCCATATAAAGACGTACTACTCGATATTTCAATTTTCCAAATCGTCGAATTATGAAATATAATTTCACTACAAATGATATGTTTATCAATCGATGGTTTGAACATGAAAATGAAACGGAAATATCATATCATAGTGTTGATGAAAAAATATATCATTGATTTGATCTTCTATTAACAAAAAATAAAGTATATTCTATTCTATTAGAAAAATCGGTTCTAGTTCATATCACAAACGATTTTTGATCTTTCTGTCATGCGTTATTTCTTTGAGACGTATTTTGAAGCACTAAGCCACTCTGTATACGCGTATTATATATTGTTTTACTCACTATCAGATATTGTCAGAAAAGTATTTTGATACGCCTTGTATACGTTTCTTCTGTTGAAATTATCAATCGAAAATTTCCTCAATCTAAGATGCTCTGCTTCACAAAACATGACATAAAGTGCTCTGAAACATATGCACCGTTGTCATATACCTTCTTCACACAATGAACTTGACATAGATTTCTTGCTCTATATCATAACAACCTTCTCTCTTAATAACACGTCTGAAGAACTTCGGGGGTTCTGTTTTCTATTACAAACAGTTTACTGCCTTTCTGTTAGACGATATTCCTATTTTTCGAAAATATTTGATTAGCGAAACATCCTAAATAATGATATGAAGGAAATGATTTCGATATTTCGAATACTAAATTTGCATAGTATTTTGAGGTGAATTTTATTGGCTGATAGTCTGTATTTTCAGACGAAAATTGATTAGAACCGAAAAATCGGTTCTAGTTTATACTATACACGATTTTCGATCTTTCTGTCATGCGTTATTTGTTTGGAAAATGTGTGGCAAAAATAACGTTCTTTCGAAACGATTGGAGTTCCTGAATTGGCTGTTTCAACGCATTGAAATTTTGCGGAATATTTCATGCGATAATCGCGGCATAAATGAACGTTTTATCGCACTAAATTTTTGACATTTTTTTTTTGAAGCCATTCTCATGTTATTTTTGCCTCATTTTCCGTGGCGCGATACAATGCAAATCATATGGGCTTTCAGAAGACATGAGGGTTTCAAAAATGCATTTTTTTCGATGTGATTCAAATGACAAAACTGGCTATTTTAATGCAACGAAATTTTGCAAAATTTTCAATGCATTTTTCGAGACAAAACTGAACGTTATATCGCATTATACCCTCCTAGATCCTCGTTACCACATTTCTTTCTCAAACGACACCCTATATGAATTTTTCTGTTATGTTTACCTTTATCTGGTTAACTCCTCCTGATGATGCTAACTGGGTTAACGAAAATGTGGCTTAGTGCCCTTCTTACCGCAATATTTGTTTTTTCTCTGTCGATAAATTCTACATTTCTTTCTCCTTTCATTTGGCGTGCTGTGCGTGATGATCCGAATATATATTGCATCATATAACTCTTACACACGTCACATCTACCTCGAGTTGGGTATTCCACAAAGTTCCGCTACGAAGTTTCAAAATGACTTAACTTAAGCTCCATGAGGAGAAGCATTGAATTTTGAGCCAGAAACGACGCTTTTTTATTGAATGGCGTATTTTGAGACATCCTGTACACATCGCACGTCATGTTTTCTCAAATGACGTATTTGAGACATCCTGTACATACTGAAGAATCACACGATAGAACAATAGAGCCCCGTTGAACTGCCATGTTTTTTCTTGAATAAGACACCCTGTACACATTAAAGAATCACACGGCAAAACGATAGAGCCACGTTAAACTGTCCTGTTCCTCAAATGACGTATTTTGAGATACCCTGTAGACATTGAAGAATCGCATGCTAAAAAAATAGAGCCTTGTTAAACTGTCATGTTTTTTCTTAAATGAGACATCCTGTACACATTGAAGAATCACTCGTCAAAACGATAGAGCCCCGTTAAACTGTCCTGTTCCTCAAATGACGTATTTTGGGACACCTTGTAGACATTGAAGAATCGCATGCTGAAACAATAGAGCCCCGTTAAACTGTTATGTTTTTTTGAATGAGACATCATGTACACATTGAAGAATAACATGGTAAAATGATAGAGCCCCGTTGAACTACCATATTTTTTTAATGACTCAATTTGAGACACCCTGTATATTTTCTATCACGTTGGCAGCCATGTTTTTTTTCTTCAACGCCCGTGACCATGTTTTTTCTTCATTCCAATTTTTTCATTCGTCTTTACTATTATACCGTTATTTTTGTAATTCAGCCACGCCGACGTATTTTGTGACACCCTGTACACTTCGAAGAATCACACGTTAAAACGATAGAGCCCCGTTAAATTGCCATGTTTCTTAAATGGCGTAATTTGAGACACCCTGTACACATCGATGTCATGTTTTTTTTTTCTTAAACGATGAGACACCCTATATATCTCGATGTCAGTCATGTTTTTTTCTTTAAAGCTGTTTTTTCTTACATGATGTATTTTGACGCACTCTGTATACTCCGCTTAATGCCTGTTACATTGTCGCCATGTTTTTTTCTTCAAATGACGCATTTTGAGACACCCTGTACACACATCGATCGCGCGTTAAAATATTATAGTCCCGTTAAACTGTTACGTTGTTTTTTCTCAAATTATGTATTTTGATGCACTTCTGTATATTCCACTCAATGCCCGTTACATTGCCCTCATGTTTTTTTCTTCAACGCTGGCAGCCATTTTTTTAATACCCTGTATACCCATTTGTTCTCATTCCAAGCGCGCTCGAATCGTTATCACTCAAACCGCAAAAACGCCAGAATGGACCTTAGCCATTTTCCATGTTAATCTCCATGAGGAATAAGCCAGAATTCCTATAGCCTATTTACTCATTTCTCTTCCGAATATGTATTCTCTAATTCAATTTCGATCTTTTCAGAGTTTTCCCCACATAAAATAGACCTAAATAATAACTGTTCTTTTATTCGTCACAATGATTACAACATTGTACAAGATTCAGATCTTAAATTACAAACAACAAGAATTCACTCTCTGAACTCTTATTTCTTATCACTTGTGCTTTATTGGTTTGATTCATATTGAATCATTTGAATACATGCAATGAACTTTTCTCAATACTTATCTCTAATTATTTTATAACCTTTAACTTTGCATTCCGACGCTGTCTCAATAGTTCAATGAGGTTTCAAAGCAAAAATATGAGGTCAAATTTTGCTATTATATTATAACTGTCAATTGTTATATTTATCCAATTCGCCCTAACCATACCTTGGCACAGCTCAAGTTGGTAATTTTCAGATTGATACTTCACGAGATTCCACAATATTACCTATACAAATGCACGTTATTTACTCTCTTCAGTTCATACTACTCCAACACCTATGTCTTAAATTACAATTCGCCTTAACCTTACCTTGACACAACTCAAGTTAATTTTCAGGTTGATACTGCACGAGATTTTACAATATTTTTTATCAAATGCACGTTATTTAATCTTCTCACTTCACACTACTTCAGCACCTGTCTTAAATCGATTACAACATCACGGCTCCCGGCCGTTGACACACATACACCCTACTTTTCAATATGGAACAGTTAGTTTGGAAAATTATTCAACCCACACGAGGGTGGCACTGACTCAATTTCATCTTTAATGCTAGATATTATCGGGTCGAGCGCGCAGAGTTATTTTATTTTTATTTTCAATACAGTGGATCGTGCAACATCTGAATGGTGTATGAAATCTTGTGGATTTGGGGAAATCTGGCATGAGTGTCTTATGGAGATTCCCATGTTGGGACAAAAATGTGCAAATAGGAGCTTGGCTTTTTTCTCCAAATTATATGGTATTTCCGATAGGGCGGTGTTGCCATTTGCCCCATAATCTCTCAGCTACTCTACTTATTTCATTACCAATAATCTGTTATCACCATCGCAATTTGGTTTTAGGCAGTGTTTTAGCACGGCTACAGCTCTTGCTACTGTTACACAAGACATTGTTGAGGGATTTGATAAGGAAATGATTAGCACTCTGGTACTACTAGATTTTTCGAAAGCATTCGATACCATCAATCATGAGCTGATTTGCATGAAACTCAAATATTATGGTTTTGATGTTGCTGCCTTATTTCTCATCTGGTCTCATTTACTTGGTCGATCTCAAAAAGTTGTTGTTAATGGTCATCACTCCTTACGTCTTGATATTTTATCAGAAGTACCACAGGGTTCCATGTTGGGACCTTTATTGTTCATCATTTATACTACTGACATTATCTCGTGCATCAAGAAATGTAAAATACAGGCGTATGCTGATGACATACAATTATACATGCACATCAAATCGATGAGTGTGCTGAGGCACAAAATCTCTTCAACACTGATCTTGATTTGATCAATGGGCTATCAAGTGAACATGATTTGAAAATTAATCCTAATAAAACAATGATGATGCACTTTGGATCGCAGAAGAATCGTAACTTTGCAGAAAACAATTTTTTTTTGTTTTGACACAGACACACACACACACAGACCATACAATATTTTTTTTTAATTAGAAAAACTATTATGAAACATTTCTAATTCCGCAATAATCTTTTGATTTTAATTGAGAATATTTCTTTCGAAGGGCATTCATATCGAATATTAAACATTCAGGAATAGAAATCATAAAATATTTGGAAAAGTCTGAAAGTAAATATTCATTTTCATTGAGTTGACTGATTGAAAGGAGAAATACATTTTGATAGACAAAAATATAACGGAGGTCTTTGTATGGTGAGATGCCATTCTGCATCATGAATATGTTACAAATGCTTTCTGGTGAGCGCGGTCGCAGACCAAGATTTTGGGGTTGGCAACAACCAAAAATGTTATTGAATTCCTATTTAATTCCATTTTTACAAAAGATTGCTGATCTCCGACCTCTTTATTCCCCACATACCAATTTTGAATCGAATCAACAATAATCACAAAACTCTTCCGCCATCTTGAATTTGAGAATTGTCTAAAAATTTACAATCCCGGATCCTTAAAACCCTCACATATCAGTTTTCGATCGAATCGGATCAAAATCACTGAACTCGTAGCCATCTTGGAGCAGCCATCTTGATTTTAGTATTCTTGACTATTATTTCATAATATCTGGCTCCAGATATTATGAAACACCAGAAACACCAACAAACCAATTTTTAATAGAATCAGACCATAATCATATATCACGTCCATTTTGTTTTCTTTTTCTGTAACAAGCATTTCATAATTCATTGTCACGAAAATTATGAACATCTGCCAAATTTCAACAAGAAGTTGAACAAATTTCACTTCACAAGATTTGTACAGAACAAACAGACAAAAAAGCGAGTTAATAAAAACGTAATAAAAATCATGACCCAAAAAGCACCAATTCTAAATGGAATCAGATCATAAATCACCTAGCTTATCCGCCATCTTGAATCTTGTGAAAATATCTAATCTTTGACTTCAAAATACCAATTTTTAATGGAATCGGAATTAAATTACAAAACTGTTCGTCTATCATGAATGTTGATAAAAATCTTTCAATTCACCATACTCAACCTCTATGTTTCTTCTATTGTAAATGTTAATGCATTGTCACTCGAATGATATGCATCCCTGCCAAATTTCAAGATAATTAGATAAGTGGAATTGCCTCCAAACGATATCTATACTTGGTTATTATTTTTCAGTAAATCTGATATTTCAAACAACGAATGCAAACTATATCTTGACTTTAATTCAGATCAACATTATTTCATTCATAATTATTTTATTGGCCTTTCATCAATGAAAGTTTTGCTTTCCTTCCAATGAAGGCGCCACATTACGGGATACAATTACAGAATTTCCAGTAAAAAACGTAAAGATGGCTCTGGCAACCTCCATCCAATGTTTTTTATATTGTGGTTGACCGACTATAAATCCTTATACAATGGTATGGTCCCATTACGAAACCACCTCCCTTCAAAGGGATATACCGCAAATGGATGGGAAGACGTTAGAAATATTGCTGAACGCGATCTAGAATCATCAACTATGTGGTTCAGAGCAAATTTACTCTCAATCAACTTGGAAAAAACTAAAGTTTAAAAATCTAAAATCTGTTTTGATATCTGTTTTTCCGTTAACCAGCTGTCGCACCTCTGCGAACGACAACCCTCAAAAGTCGAAACTTGTGCGAGCTGAGGATTAACGAGGTCTCACTTTCTAACGTGTGATTTTTAACACGGTACTTCCATTCACTTCGTACGAGTCATATTTACTATAATATATAAATATAAACATCAACTCCAAAATTGTCAAGTTAGTTAAATTAGCAAAGTACTTAGATATTCACATAGATAGCTTTCTCAGATATAATATTCAAGTACATAACTTGAAAAATAAATAAATAAAAACTCCGAAATATACTTACCCTTAACAATTTGAAAATATTATACCACGCATTTGTAGAATCTCTTCTAAAATACGGTTTAATAGGTTGGGGTGGTATAAATGCAACTGCACTCGATCTACTAGAAAAAATACAGAAATGTATTTTGGAAATTATTTATAACAAAAGCTCTCGTTATCCAACAGAAAAGCTCTATGGGGAATTAAACATTGTAGATTAAAGCAACTGTTTTCTGAAACGATTATCACATTTCTCTTGTAAAATAGAAATTACATGAAAAACTCACCCCACAACCGAATAACATGAGCTCAAAACAGCAGTGCACATACCAAGAACAAATAAAACAATTGGTCAAATATTGGAGATAAACTTCTAAATCATGTTCCTGTCTTAGTTAAAACACTTAATAATATTGGTCTGATGAAGAAACGCATTAAAAATGGATACTTGAACAAACTAGACAATTTGTCAAAAATTATTACTTTTAATTTCCTTTTATAAGCTTATTGGAGAATTCAAAAATTAATTAGATTCGCAATGATAGGCTGTAAACTAATGAACTGATGAGGTATTATCAACCAATGACCACTCCCCACACCGTGGGGTACGTGATCATTGGGTCCAAGAATCATGTGCCCCGAGCAAGCGCAGTGAGCCAAGAATGACAGCCTTCTACTTCTGTGCGGCCAAGATTTCTGCCTAAATGCGGCAAGCCGGTATGATTTTACGGTTCGAGAGTAGAGAGGACATCATTCCAACAAGGACTTCAATAATCAGAACAACCATCTAGACAGAGTGATCTGGATAGAGTCTGCAGAGTTGGAAGACAAAATCTCGATATTTATCCGTTTTTTCTTCTCTTTTCTGACGATATTCGTCTCTCCAGGAGCTGAAAACTACACAACAAATATCGTTTTGCTCTGGTGGTCAAGAAGGACTATTAGCTTATTAGCTTTTATGAGCTTGAGGGTGGGGAACGAATAGTTCCAATAAATTCGTCACTTCACGTTCCCCACAACGGATTCAATATCCTCCGGAGCGTAGGGCAACACCGGTGTCTCGTCAATACCGTAAGAGTGTCGTAGATGGTAATATAGCACTCTTAGGGCCACGTTATGTCGATGGATATAGGCCGAGACCGCATATGCTGGACATGCTGATAGCAAGTGCATTAGAGTCTCGGGCGCCTCGCGGCAGGCCTTGCACCTTGTGTCAGGAACCTCTATACCCATCACGCGACTGCGGTAGACTGAGGTGTTGAAGACACCATCCTGTCAAGCCATAATGAACCCCTCAGTTTCAGACTTCAGCCCAGTCGACCTGAGAAAAGCGAACGTCAGGCGCTTTGATGAGCCCATACCGCTCCATATTTGTTATAATTTGATATGAACCAATTTGCAATGTGACGTTTCTTTCAATAAATTTCATCATCAACTTTTTTTTCAAATACGGAACTCTTATTTTATTTACCGACATTTGTAACCACTGTCATAACAAATTCAGTTACGTATGACGGACGATACGAGTCTGTTATTAACAACGTTTGAGACATTAAAAGTTCTAACTTGTTATATTAGCTGAAAAATATTATCGAACACTTTATACCAAACGTTATTACACTAATTGTTATAGCTATTTTTTACGCTTTGAGATAGTGTCCATCTCCTCCATTGAGCACTAACAACCAATTTAAATAATTTCTAGATTCTCTCAAATTTGCACTTTCATGGAACATTCTTCTAAAAGTCTGATGCGTATTTATTCTGTTACTTCTGGTGTATTTTGATATCTCCTGCATTGAAAGTAAGATGGTTTTCGTCATAAGCGTGTTGTTGAATATTTTCAGAAGTATATCTAGAAATTACAAAACATGATTGGGACTGAGATTCCAACATGTTTTCATAACCTTTCGTTTATGAAAATGCACTTACATTGATGAGTATCCAGTTGCGAATCTTTCAGTTTCTGGTTTATTCCTACATTTTGTTTCACACTCCGGGTACATGAGTAACGTTTTCATTTCCACTCACTAAAAAACTTTCACTATTCGGGAATCATTGTTCATTTAAAAACGTTATATATGAACGAATCGATTATATTTTTGTTTCAAGGTATTCAATGTGTCGCCCTGTATATTGCTTCAGCTCAGGAAACTGCAACAGATAGTGAAACATGCACCATGTAGTTCAAAAGTGTAACACTCCCTCCCCAATATGCCGTATGTTTCTCTTTTGTAAAAAAGGAGAACAAGATAAAAGGATTAACGTTTGGATATTCTCTCGAATTCATCTTTATTTATGTAATGCTGGTCAGGAACAATATGCTAGTCTCACATGTGGATAGAGATGCTGGTCAAAAAATCTGAAGAATTAGTCAGGTTTTCTATGTGCTGTGAAACTGATATATACAAAAATGAGTGTAGAACCTTGTTCCGTTAATGATCTCACCGACAATTTTCCATGAATGGATATTGAAATTGTAATTGAGGTTTACCTAAAAATTCTAAAATATTTTGATATTGAAATGAAAAACTAGAAATTTCAAGGCAAGAATTCAAAACAGATCCATTAGTTATCTCAAACAATTTATGTACTTCATAATTGCCTCTCAGATCATATAATTCAAATTGATATCTTAGGGGTTATCGCAAAATCAAAATAATCGCCAGCGAAAATGAATGCAAGCTGTCTGCCTGACTAACCGATGCAATAAGGTAATTGTTTTGTTTTGGCTGATGTGGCGACGTCTATGACGTAACACATGGCTCTACCCTCGCTTTTGGTGGTGACGCGCAGGCGGCGAGAACTGTGGTATTTGAGAAGCGGACGAGTGTTGGTTATGTCAGTTTACATCGAGTGAGTTAGTGAGAACATATCATAGAAAATGTATTATGACTGTGGTAAATCCTTTACTCGTAGTGATAACCTTCGTCGTCATCAGCTCCAGAGTTGTCAAGAAGGTCCATCAGTGAAACGAGTGAGATTAGATGACGCTGCAACACTTATGTGCGTCGGATTGCTACATACAGGGTGCAGAGTTCCATTGTTTCTACCGATTATATGTTATTCTTTAAAGAAATCAGATAGAGAGTTATTGAATTATTGGAATCAGCCATCAGGGTTCACAAAATCATCAAAGTGAATATATGGGAGTTATATTCTGCAAACGCAAGACCCAAAGGAAACCAAATCATTCAACTCTCAGAATAGAACATCTGGCCAATCGACTGATTTGAATTCCTTATTTGATGGATTTCGAAATGGAATTATTGCTCAAACTACAGAATTCCAGGAACGTGATTCAGGTAAGTATTTCTACCAAGTTTTAATTGGATGTATCAGTAATTTCGACTTGTATTTAAGGTTGGACTTGTGAAAAAATCATGTTTCTGGAGGTGAACATCAATAAATACAGCCCGCTCAGTGGATGTTCATATGTAAAGCTACCTGAATGTATCTAGCGTAGGAAGGCCGTGGTTAATACTCGTAATGGAGTTCCGCATTGTTTTGCATGGGCTATCACTTCAGCACTACATCCTGCAATCGATAGAATGTCAGAAGTTTAATCATATCCATATTTCAATACTGTCATGGATGTAACAGGTATGAATTTTCCGGTGAATTTGAAGAATATTGTGAAATTGGAGGACAAGAATGATATTTCAGTTGATGTGTATGGTTCAGAAAGTAAATTCGAGAACGGTGAAATAATATATCAAATGATTGGACCATTACGTTACTCTCAGAGAAGACTTAGGGGACATGTCAATTTGTTACTTATCACAGATGATTTCGGTTATAGTCATTATTGTTGGATCAAAGATCTTTCATGATTAGTTCCAAGTCAACTATCGGCCCATGAACATAAGAAATATTTTTGTGATGGACGTTTATTATATTTTTCTAATGAGCAATTACTATTACGTCATAAGATGAATGATTGTAATCACTTGAATACTACATCACCATCAACCAATTTCAAAGACAATAAATATGGGAAAATGGTGCCTGAAAATATACTAACGTTTGACAACTTTGAGAAACAAATGAAGGTACCGTTTGTAGTATATGCCGATTTTGAATCAGTACTTGAGACGATTCAAACCACTAAGCCAAATCCTGAATACTCGTACTCGAACAAGACATTCAAACATGAGCCTTATTCATTTGCTTATTGGATTAAATGTTCATACAATGATGATTTGTCAAAATTTATATTGTATAGGGATGTGGATGCAGCCCAGAAATTTGTCAGCAGAATGATTTGAAAAATATTCATGAAAATCATCTCAGATTCCCTATTCCTATGAATGCACAAACTCCTGAGGAAGAGAAATAATTTGCTTCTGCCACAAATTGTGGCATTTGTTCTGAACAATTCAATGATGATGAAGTTAAAGTGAGGGATCATTGTCATCTCACAGGAAAAAAAAAGGTCCCCTGCTGCTCATTCATCATGTAATTTGAATTTTTTGTGACCATATAGATTTGTTGCATCCAAGTATGAAATGAATGAAGATGGTTCATTTGGATTATAATTTGGTAAAAATTTATTATTTGCTTTATGTTTCCTTTCACTACATTGACTGATTCCACCACGAATACCTTTTTGAAAGAAGTGGAGCATATCAATGCCAGTTAGTAATTCCAATTCAATATTCGTATTTTTCAACATAGCATCCCACGATAATCCCGTTGGGACAATGTATTGTGCCGGATCCAATGTATATTTATCAACATTTATCATTCATTTCATACTTGGATGCAACAAATCTATATGGTCACAGCATGTCACAACCATTACCAACAGGCGAATTTTCATGGTAAACACCTCATGAAATTATCAGTCTTGATATAATGAATGTGGATATTGGTAGTCCTTATGGATATTTATTGGAAGTGGATATACATTATCCCAAAGAACTTCACGATAAACATTCCGATTTTCCATTCTTAGTTGAACGTTCGATACCTCCATATGCAAAATCGAAAGTTCACAATTCAAATGTAAACGCTAAAAAAAATATATTGTTTACTACAGAAACTTACAGCAAGCTGTCATTCATGGTTTGATAGTGATGAACACAAATAAAGCATTGAGGTTCAAGCAATCATGTTGGATGAAGCTCTATATAGATTTGAATACTGAAATGCGTAATCGGTCTAATAACAAATCTAAAAAAGATTTCTATAAACGAATGAATAACGCAGTCTATGGAAAAACAATGGAAGACGTAGAACGTATAGAAAACCCCTTGACCAGGGTGAGAATTATAGCATTGAATGTGTTTTTAATTATTTTAGTAATTTTTGATTCCATCGTTGAATTCCAACTGAATATTAGTTTTGAAAAGAGGTTTGAACACTCATTCAATTTTATTGATTTTTTTACGCGTTATATGGTTATACAGGGCACATAAAAATATACTCTTGTTATCTTACCACTTTTCTTAATGAAAATATACCAAGAGTATCGATTAGTCAACTAGTCCCTATTGAATGGGGTTGAATCTCACTTTGGTTTTATCTGATTCAAAGGTGTTCAGCTACCTTTGGGGTCCTATTTGATGATCCATTACCGGTCCATCTTGTTGTACCATCTTGTTGTTCGCGGTGCTACAGCATGATCCATCTCCGTCATACTACAGGGTGATCCACCTCCGTCGAACTACGGGGTAGCCTAACACCATGAACCAAGTGGCCCAAAAGGAGCACTCAAGTCATAATTGCTTTATTTGAATATTTGTGTAATACTGAGTTATTCAAATAATTGTTTGCCATTTTGTTTATTGTTACCTGTTTGATATAGTGATTGCCTTTCTGGCTGAATTCACCGCTAGTTGGCAACGTGTTTGGTTTCATTCGTAAAACGCAAATTGAGGTGTTTTCTTTCTTTTACAATTGTTTGTTGACACCGATGCGCCTACGCTTGAGCTCACGCGACGCAAACGAGATTGTCTTACCTTCCAATACTACGATTTCGCCCACACCTACTCAATTTTCGTGGTAGTTTTACTTGACGTATTGTAGTTTTCTTTTAAGCGTCGTTACTAACATAATTTATGGCTGATTGAATTTGTGGTTATATATACCGCGCTCAAATATCGCATTGTTGTCGGTTAATCCATGTAAGTTGGGTTTACTGAATAAATCATATTGGGGATCTTTATCTTTCATTTCCAATATTATTTGGTAAGTTATTGATTTCGTAAGTTACTCAGGGAATCTGGAAGATCAAATTTACCTGGCGCCCATTAGGATCTATTTGAAATTTGCTAATTTGGTTAACCCACTCCCGTCTCCACTGTTTAGCTTAGCCGCGGATACCCATCTGTCCCATTTGTTACCGACAGATGATTGAGTCTCCTCTTGTGGTTTGTGAGGTGACAATGGCAATTTTCTCAAAAGGACTACTCACGTTATACTGGCGCATTGGAGTTTTCGGTCGTATGTAAGGTCTATTACTGGCAGCGCATACAGCACACTTTCTGCACCAGTCCTTGACGTCGATTTGACAATCAACCCAGTAAAACCGTTGTCTTACTTTCTGAAGGGTCTTGGTTATTCCCAAATGTCCTCCAGCGACTTCATCATGGATTTCTTTCAGCACCTCCCGTCGTCTGCTCCTGGGTACCACTGTCTGGCGCCTTCCTTCTCCACCGTCTTCAGACTCCAACACCCGCTTCAGAACTCCGTTTTCCAAGGTGAGGAGTTCCATTGGGCACAGTAGAACTTGACCGCTGGCGAATAACCTGCTACCTTTTGCCACAATGGTCTTTGATTACTTTTTTCCATCCGATGACTAAACCAAGATCTGGATCTTCCTCTTGGTCTTCCTTGATCTTATTGTCCTCCGAGTTGTCGTCTAAAGCTGTAGTTCTACAAATAGCTGCTTCCTTCTCTTCTGCTCGTCGGCAATGTGAGCAGTCATCGGGGAATGGTCTCCGTGACAGGGCATCTGCGTTTTTATGGTTAGTCCCAGCTCGATTTTCTATTTCGAAGTCAAATTCTTGTAGTCTCTCAGTCCAGCGCGCTACTTGGCCCTCGTAATTTTCGAACTGCAGAAGCCATTCGAGAGCTGAATGGTCCGTTCTCGACTGAAATCTTCTCCAATACACTCATTTGTAGAAATGTTCTACACCTTTGATAACGGCCAACAGCTCTCGCCTGGTGATACAATAATTGCGCTCTGGTTTACTGAGTGTTTTGCTGAAGTTCCCAATAACTTCCTTCTCTCCATCCTGGATCTGAGAAATGCCTGCTCCAAGTCCCACGTTGCTGGCGTGACAATAGAATTGATGTTGAACTCATTACACGTTGGGAAAATATAAAGAGAACTATAGGTGATAGTTTTCTCATAACGCGACCAAATTTCAAAAAATGCTCCACTTTTACAGAAAATTTTGTTGCCATTCAATTGGCTAGAGTGAAAGTTCATCATGATAAACCACAGTGTTTGAGATTTTCCATTCTAGAATTATTCAAAACAGTCATGTACGATTTTTTCTATGGATTTATCAAACAACAGTTTGGAGAAGATGCGTCCTTACTCTACACTGATACCGACTCCCTTATTCTCAAAGTAAATACAGACAATTTCTATGAATTCATCAGAAATAATATAAATAAGTTCGATACATCTGATTATAAAATAGGAAACCAATTCAATATTCCAGTGACAAAGTCAGTTTTGGGTAATTTTGAGAATGAATTTTCAATAATTGAATAGAACTGGCCGATACTTGATGAAAATCCATATTTAAAAAACTAATCAATTGATTTTATTCTATGATTTTCACTATAAGAGTTTTGCAAAAACCGCGACACGTGTTTCGCTATACAATAGCTTCTTCAAGCATAACTATGATGAATTTTCAAATGATCCAATAATCAGTTTTTTTGGTACAGGTGCTAAAGCATATTACCTAATATCTGTGAATAGTGAACTGAAGAAGGCCAAACGCATCAAACGATCTGTTATAAAGAATGAATTGGCATGTGAAGACGACATCCGAATACCACTCGAACTCTTCCGTGGGGTCATAGCGATATAGAGTTTTATCGAAATGATCCTATTGACAACATTCGTTGGGTATCTGAAATCGTTCATTCTTTTTCTCAAGAGAGCGCCTTAGAACAACTAATTCATTTGTTGACTGTTGAGATGAATAACTGAATTATCATTCGAAGTGTTGTTGGTTTTTACTTCAAACCGGAACATTCATCATTTGCGATTATTGCGTTGAGATTCTTTACATTGAAGTATGTGCAGCCAAGTGTGAAGATGGGCAACACTTGTTTGCCGAAAGCAGGAAACAACACATACGCACGGAGTCAACAACAGAAGCAACCGCACATTTGTGGTTTCAGTTAGAACACCTAGAATTCCTAGGCTACATCTAACATGACCACGTAGGCAGCTATAGCTACCTGCGTGACATCCGGGTCCAGGATATAAATACAGATAGAGATTTTATCGAGTGCGTATGATACAAATCAAGAATGAAATAATTC
>NW_019291196.1:94176-110777 GCF_000500325.1 Leptinotarsa decemlineata | reverse complement strand
TACAGATTGTCTACGGAAGGCAGTTGTTACTATTTGAATTCACATTTAATATCTGTTCGTGTATGTACACTTTTGGCAAAAATGAGTACAAGTGGTCGAGATGTCAGAATACTGAAAATGATTGATAAGTGGAAGATTCTTTCTTGAATACATGCATTTTGGAAAGTAACTATGTATAAACAATTACCATCTCTGTCTTTCGATTCTTGAGTTTTTGAGACTATTCATAGTCAACGTATTTGAAAACATTTCATTGTGAGATTTTCACTAAACAATTTTACAAAAACGCAACACGTGTTTCGCCATACAATGATTTTTACCGGCGTGTCTTCACTAACAATATTCTACACATCCAATCCTTAATATATCCAGTTTCACAATTAGAAGTGGAGGTACCTGGCTTTTACACAAGTTTGTAATGAATTGAATTATCTTAGCTTATCTCCCAATTTTCACATTTGAATAATATTTAGTAACGGGGAGTTATTCAATTCCAATTGATCTTTCAGTAAATTACCTGAATTCCTGATTCTATTGATTTCTGAATATTCTAGAAGATTGAGTTTCAAACTCCTCTCTCTTGAATGTAACACGTCTTATTCATGATTGAACTCATGTCCTTCTGCTAAAATGTGGTTTGCGAATGTGGAATTGGTCTTTCTATTCACAAACCTACCTTCTATCTCTTTAATTCTTTGAGAAAATGTTCTCCCCGTTTGGCCAATATACAGTTTTGGCGAGAGCCACAAGTCAGCTTATATATACTCCTGAGGTATCCGACACTGAAGTTTTGTCTTTTATTGTTTTAAATGAATCTACTTATTATGCTCATTGTTCGTTCTGTAAGCTACGTTTACGCATTCTTTGGTTGGTTCACTCAAATATGACAATGGTCTATAACTGACGTTATCGCATCTTAATTAGGGTAGATCAGGTCTATGCATTGCTTTTGTAGTTTTTTGGAAAGAATGGAGTCCATAATGTCTACCTTATGACCGTTGTTGACCGCGATTTGTTTGATCAAATTCAGCTCTCTTTGTAAATTACTCTCAGACAGTGGAATATTCAATAGTTTGTGAAGCATAATATTGAATGCAGCAACTTCATGCTGATATTCCCAAAGAATTAAAGAGCATAACAGTAGTTTTGTAAATAGAAAGACCAATTCCACATTTGCAAACCACCTTTTAACAGAAGGACATGAGTTCAATCATGAAAGCGACGTGTTACAGTTATAAGAGAAGAGTTTTAAACTGAATCTTCAAGAATGTTTAGAAATCATAGAATCAGGATTTCGGGTAATTTACTGAATGAACAATTAGAATTGAATTACTCCCCTTTACTAAATATTTTTTCTAATGTGGAAACTGGGACATAAGCTCAGGAATTTCAATTCATCACAAACTTAGGTAAAATTCAGGTACTTGAAATGTAGGTAGGGTAGACCGGGGACAATTGAAACATTTTTGCTCCTTGAATTTTTTTCTCTGCGGCTATTGCAAATTTCTCAATTATGACATGGGTAAAAGGGAGCATATTCAATCGGGTTTCTATTTACATCATTTCGTTCGCCTAAAATGATAGATAAATAATATATAAAACAAAAACTGTAGCTCATCAAACTGTTTCAATCGTCCCCTTGCCGGCGACGTCCCCTTGCGGAGTATGATGAGTGCTTGGAGATGTTAATGGAGTGCAATGAGTTCTTGGCGATGCTGGAGAAGGTGATGAGTGTCTGATGATGCTGGTCTATCCGTGACATACAAGGGAGCAAAATCTACTTCCGTGAATATATCTCTATTAAAGGGACATATGCCAGTGCTAATAAATCCAGCTACGATATTTGACTGTGTGAGGGCTAACGGCGGAGCTAGTTTGACTATGCTTGGGATATCGTAAATTGTCATTGTTTTGCCTGGGTTATTTCTCATCCAGGCATCGCAAATTGAATTTACAACCTTCTCAAAAGGACCGTAAACAGATCGATCTAGCGGTTGCAATTTGTGGGAACAATGTGGGGGGAAAGACAAGATGACAATGCCATTTTCTTTACAGAAGTCCAAGCATCGTATACCTATGTGTGACTGATGATTATCAAGTAAAAGCAATACTTTATTTTCAATTGAAGCATTGGTGTACTTTTGAAAATGGTTGAAGTATATCAAGAACTCATCTTCTTGCATCCAGCCACTCGCGTTTCCTGCTCCAATACACCCCACTGGACCGTCACGGATGAAGTGATCCTTGCATCTCAACCGTGGGAATATGAAAATGGGGGGTACACTGTTACCGATAGCATTTACAGCTAAAGCTACGGTTATCAGCGTTCCTCTTTCTCCTGATGTCAGTGCCCCTACCTGTTTGGTTCCCTTTTCGGCTACTACTTTAACAGGTTTTTGGACCGTCGTGACCCCTGCCTCGTCGACATTATATATATATCTTTCGGTTCAAATTTGTACCTGTCCATAACATTAGCTAGGTTGTCATAAAAAAGTTTTACGTTCGTAACGTTGAAAGTAGTTGCTCCGGAAAGATTTGTTGCTTGAGCGCAGCGGATTGAAAGTTTTGGATTGCGTTTCATAAATCCAGAAAACCAATCCTCTCCTGCCCTGGCATTTTATCTCCATGTATCAGGCATGTTCAGCGAATATTTCACAGCCAACTGAAAAGCTAATTTCCGAATTTATTAGGATGGTAATCCGTAGAATATATGCGCTGATTTGATTATATAGCCAACAATAATTGTTTCCTGGTTCACGTCAAATACTCGCCTCACACAATGATAACCCATAGTGACAGGTACAGCGGATTCTTGCTCAATTGCTTGCTTTTTCTTCCTAATAAATTTACTCAAAGAGACGTAATGTAGTTCATATTTAGCTGCTGCAGACCTTATCGAAGCATTATTTTCAGTAACCTCTTTGTAAGCTTCTTCATATGCCAAAATGGATTTTAATCCTCTCTCAGTTTTTCTCACTCTTACTCATGGCATCCTAAAACAAAAGTTAACACCTTAACATACCCTTACACAACCTACAATATGAACCACATGAAAAATTCACGACGGGGACAATTGACAATTGACAATCGTCCCCCATGTCATGTGTTTCAACTGTCCCTGCAGCACATTTTTGAGTTAACACTCGAATATTTTCCTACTCTTGGATTAGAGTAATAATTTAAAGTATCCCAACTAAATGGCATATACCAAACAAAGTAATAAATATAGTCGAAGCTGGATACTTACGTTTTTATCTCTTTTAACACACTTTTTCAATCAATGTAAAAGTTTACAATTTCGAGTCAATATAGTGGTGGCCTTTGGAGTAAATGCATGCATCTACAATGTTCTCCTTCGATTCGGATAGTGATATTGAAGAAACCTTGCATATCTGCTAATATAAAGTTTACTTAAAAAGATCTGAGAGGTAATCGAAGCGAATATCATTTACTAGTGATGAAGAAAGATTTCATCAATATTTCAAGATGTCAAAAAATAAATCATTTTGAGATATTACAATCTGTGGTAGAAAATGATATTGAAAAAATGCGAACCTATATTTTCTAACAAGTTCTATAAGTTCGTTCGACATCTTCCCAGGTACAAGAGGAAGACGAAGTCGCCATCAGCTATTTTAGTGAGTCCTTGGAAACGTCCGAAAGAAATGACTGCGTTACTAGAAAAGAACTTATCGAATTGGTCAAAGCGGTAGATCACTACCAGTCCTTTCTATATGGCCGTAAATTTTTGATCAGGGCAAACCACTCAGCAGTTCGATAGCTCTTCAACTTCAGAACACCAGGAGGATAAATAGCCACGTGGGCTCAAAAAGTTACAAACTTACGAATTTAAAATTCAATATCGGACAGAAAAGAGTCACGGAAACGCACATAGCCCCTCAAGAAGACCATGCCTGACATCCAGATGCAAGTTTTGCCAACGCCAGGAGGACAAATATAGCCGGCTACTAGAAGAAGAAGTTTCCACCAGAAAGTCCGAAAGAAATGACTGCGTTACTAGAAAAGAACTTTTCGAATTGGTCAAAGCGGTAGATCACTACCAGTCCTTTTTATATGGCCGTAAATTTTTGATCAGGGCAAACCACTCTGCAGTTCGATAGCTCTTCAACTTCAGAACACCAGGAGGATAAATAGCCACGTGGGCTCAAAAAGTTACAAACTTACGATTTTAAAATTCAATATCGTACAGAAAAGAGTCACGGAAACGCACATAGCCTCTCAAGAAGACCATGCCTGACATCCAGATGCAAGTTTTGCCAACGCCAGGAGGACAAATATAGCCGGCTACTAGAAGAAGAAGTTTCCACCAGAAACTTTGGGTTTCCTCTGACCTGGAGGATAGTAACCTGTGGGGATGCCTCGTTCCGAGATACGGACAGACAATTTGAGGAATACCTAACCACGAGGTGGTACGGTCGTTAACAGCCTCTGAGGGTGACACTACTTTTCTGATGTTGCAAGACATCTTCGTAGCGCAGAAGAAAGATCCCGTCTTAAAAACTGTACTAGAATGGATTGCCAAAGGGGCTTGGCCGGATTGGCAAGAGATTTTCAAGCACGGCAATAGAACTCACCAATTCCAGATAATCCTTTCAAAGACGTGTATTCCAAGTATCCTTGAATAGCTTCACGATGGTCGCACTGAAAGCCATTTCGGAGTAAATAGAACTCTAGCGAGAGTGCGAGAGAGGTACTATTGGGTCAATTTCCGTAGAGACGTGGAAGAGTGATGTAAGCGTTGTGACCTGTGCTCTTCGAGAAAGAGTCCGAAGACAAGGCAAAGAGGAAAGTTGAAGCAGTACCTCAGTGAGTGCTCTTTCGAAAGAATGGCAGTCGACATTCTGGGACCACTTCCTATGACCACATCCGGTAACAAGTATCTTATGGTTGTGACGGACTACTTTTCCAAATGGCCTGAATTAGTAGCCTCACGGAACCATGAGGCTAAAACCGTGGCAGAAGCTCTGTTGCAGAACGTAATTGCCAGACTCGAAGTACCCCAATAACTACACTCGGAGCAGGGCCGCAACTTCGAATCGATTTATGGAAGGAAATGATGACTCTGTTGGGAATAGAGAAAACAAGAACAACTACCCGTGACCCACAATCCGATGAAATGGTCGAGAAGCATAATCGCACCATCAATAACTACCTTTCGATGTTTGTCTCCAAAAACCAAAGAGACTGGGACAAATTGGTTCCTCTTTTTCTGTTAGCATACAGGAGCTCCCCACATGACGCGTCAGGTTACACACCATCCATGTTGTTATTCTATAGGGGAGTGAAACTTCCGATAGATGTATTGTGGGTAGTCCTTTCGATGAATCTCAAGAGGTACCTCTTTCATAGTATGTGAATGACCTGAAGGATAGACTGGAAATTGTACACGAATTTGCCATATTCAAATTACAGCTTTCCAGCGTCAGGATGAAAATAAGATCTGACCAAAAGTCTCTGCCAGTGAGCTTCAAGGAGGGTGATGCAGTGTGACTCTACCAACCTCAACGTCGGAAAGGTTTGTTGCACAGACCATGGCAAGAACTTTACTTGGTTACCAAAAATATAAACAATCTGGTGTACATGATCCAATTGTCATCCAGAAGCCAGCCTAAAGTTGTCGACATAGAGAGGCTGAGTTCTTACATGGGTCATGACGTCCTCTCTTGGAATGTTGTTTGGAGCGAACATCGGAGAAGAGGGTAGTGTTGTGTATCATGTCCTAAAGAAAATAACCCCGGCCGCCACTGGTAGTCATAAACCAATCGTGACGTAGCTAAGAGCGCGCGAATGTACGATGTTCTCTGCCGCTCCAGAAGCAGCAAGAATAATGCTACCGATTCCGATATAACTTCGGCAAAATTTTCCAGCGTTTCCGATTATGATATTCAAATGTTAGTCACGAGCATATCGACACAGTCAAGTGGAAGATATAAAGCGGTACGCGAAGCGATCTAGTAAGGCGATTGACATTCGAATGATAATTGAAATTTCATTTGAAGTGATTGTTGTATTCAAAGTGAAATAAAGATAATTTTGATTATTCAGTCTAGTTAATTATTTATTGGACAACTCACGGGGAAAAACGTAAAAATATTTATTGTTCATTTGCAGAATTTTATAACGAATATGAAATTGTTGCACCCGGGAACGGCTAATTCGATTTCCAAGAATAAAAAGGGTTGATAAAGAATTGAAACACATTTCAAAAGAGGTATCTCATTAGTTGAAAGTAACAAACTATGAAAATATCAGAATTGGGAAATTAATATATCTTTCGCCCAATAGTTGTTGAAACGTTTAGTGTTTGTGGCTCATAAGCATTATCTTCCATCAATGAAATTGGAAAGAAAGGAACCAATGAAACTCGCGAATCAGAAGCCACATCTTTTCTCTTTCAAAAAATGTATTTAGCCATCCGAAAAGAAAATGCGGCTACGTTTTTTGGTACTCTTCTCGACTATATAAAATTTGATGAAATTTACATGTTTCCTGAAAATCAACCTTATGAAGAAAAGAGAGGTAATAACTTATCAGTTTATGGAATTAAAACAAAAAATAATGGAAAAAATACTTCATCTCAGCAAAATTCTGAAATCGTTTTCAAAGATATTTCGAACTCTCCAGTAATTAATTCTCAAGTCAAAACCCTTGAGCTGAATGGGTTGAAAAATATTTGCAACACCTGTTTCATGAACAGCGTAATCCAATGTTCATTAAACACGAGATGGTTATTGGAATAATCCAAAAAAGATGAATTCCTGAAAGATATCAATACTTGTATTTCTAGTATAGATGGTGCTTCAATCAAAGCGTTCGCAGAAGTCATCAAGGAATTGTGGTCAGAAGATTCATTTGATAGAGTAGTAAATACAGTCTCTTTAAAAAATCAGATTCAAAGTTTTATTCCTTGATTCATGAGTAATGCCCATCAAGGCGCCCAAAACCTCTTAGAAGGTTTATATAAAGACATTAATATAATTATTGAGAAACCTAAACCGATCTCAATGGAGATTGACGCAAAATTGAGCGACAGCGGAAATGCACAAGAGTCATGGCTCACATATTTGAGTATACATAACTCTAAGATTCTGGATAATTTCGTTGGTCAATTGGAATCCACGATGAAGTGCACATACTGTGGACACTCATCCGTAACCTTTGATCCTTTTTGGGATTTGTCTCTCTTCATACTACAGAGTTGAGTTTGTGGCAATGCTTTTCGTTCACAAAAGTAAAAACTTTGGATCCCAATCAATCTACAAGTTTCTCCGTATTTTAGTAATTCACTCAAAGACATTCTCTTCGCCGAAAAGATTTAGAGACAAATTGAATTTTGTTATCAAATTTTCTCTAGAAGGATTGGATATAAATAATTTTGCAGCAGGAAATGTAGCTACTTGTCGTTATAACCTATATGCATTCTTGAATCACAGTGGGACTACTTACAGAAAGCATCACACAGCATACTGTAGACATCCGTATACTGGCACGTGTCACAAAAACAACGATTCACACATGTCACGAAAATCGCTTGAGTGGAAAAGCATACGTCCACTTTTATGAAAAGGATGGAACGAAATCGCACCTTTGAGGTAACTGAGGAAAAGATCCTTCTTGCTCCTATACCAATATATATGATATTTATATTTGTGTGTGTTCAGTTGTATTTATATTGTTTGAATATATGTAGTTATAATGGCTAAAAAAATGAAACGTCTTGAAAAAACTAGTTGGTGGCGTCCTCTAATTGACGAGTGATGCAACGCCAATGTCTTCTATATCGAAAAATACTAATAATTATGACCTTAATTGATATCTTCTTCCACTAGGAAGTTAAGAGGGCGAACTATTAACGTCCGCAACATATATTTGTAATGCTATAATATAGCTTATCATTTCCTGATACATCGTTTAAGACAAATATTTTAAGTGAAATGTTCCATAACAACATGAATGAAATAATTTTTGCTTTCGAAGAACTGAAAAAAAAAATTCGACGATCTTTCTTATAAAATTTTCTTTTTCGTGGTTAGTGACATAGAAGTGGATAGAATAGAAATGCTGGAAAGAATGAAATAGTCGAGTGAGCCTTCTCACATTTCAGTTATATCTGAATATTTTTCATTGTATTGTTTAAAAAAATATTTCTACATGAAAATATATAATTCAACCTCCTAATCAGATATAATCCCCGTCTTTATCATATGTATTTCGATTTCTGTAATTTTTTTAGGGAACACTACTTCACTGCAGTATCCTGGATAAGCTCAACTGAAATATCAGTGGTGTGGTTGAATCGACCCCAAAATTTATCTGTGATAACAATATGCTCGAGTCCTAAATGGGATTGCAGAGAGGTATGCTTCATTTCAATATCACCTTCAATATTCAGTGAAATTTCGAATTACTTCAACTTGTTGAGGATCCAGTTTTTTTATTTTGTCGCCAAATTCGTATTTTCAATTAACTGATGATATTTAACTTGAACTGAAAAATTGCAATCCTAGTTAAACAATGAATTTTTTCAGAACCCAACTAGATGATGAATGGAAAGATTAATAGATATAATATAGAATTGCTATCGTACCCAAATAGTCATTCAGTTGTCCTCATTTATGAAATAATAAACTCCAGAATGTTGAAGTAAAACAGTTGCTAGTTCAAGCCTGCTGGGTGATTTCATAATTACTAAATCGAAAGACATCTTGTGACTCCACTATCCGATTTGAACAATATACTATTGAGAATCAATTCAGAAATTACTTGTCTGAAGTGAAACGGACAAGTCAGCTGTGGCAGAACACGCATTCAGTGAAGGAGACCACATAATTTTGTTTGAAAACACAGAACTAATTGCACCCAATCAGGGATACCATAGCCGACTGGTACGGGAGGCAATTGAGATCCACAAACACACGGAGAATTTTAACAGAAAAGAAGAAGCGGTGAAACTCAATCGAATATGGAACCCCATTTTAAGGAATTCGAGAATAACGAACAGAATGACAATAGGCAGCAAGATCGTTAATGTTCCAGGTTCAAGTACAGGTACGAATACAGGTAGAAGTACAGGTACAAATACAGGTACCAATAGAACTGATTACCTGACAAGGAATAAATACGCTTTACGAAGCCTAAAAGCCATGATGGTTAAACCTCTGAAGAAGCTAGCCATTCGCGCCAGCGAAACGTCAGAAAGAAATTCCAAAAATCCACGGCTTTCAAACTCGAAAAACAGTGACACTGAAAACATCAGTCGCGAAAATCTAAACCATTTTGTCGATCTAAATATGTGTTCGATCCCAGTAGAAAATGTTTGATTGTTGAAATTGTAGTTCACTAAATGATTGCGAATTGCAAACCAAGATTATTACAATTCCAGGGGTTTTGATTTTCAAGGTGAAAATGCTCCAATTATAATCTTAATTCGCTTCGTCGAATCTTGACAAGCGTATAAGAACTGATGGATATATTACTTCGAATGGATATTATTTATGAGTGTGAGAACTTTATGGTATCAGAGAGAATATCTTGGATAGCAGAGACCTCTTTATTTCGAAGGTGCTGTATATAGGATTTACCCAAGGATATTTTCTATCCTCTCTGAGAAGCGAATGCGACATCTGGAGAACGTCAATTCAAAATATTTACCTGTTTTCAAAAATGTTCATGCATGATGATAACTGAACAATTTTCACACTACAACCTTTATTCAAAACGTATTTCACTACAATACAAAATAGTGACTATTTATGTTGATAATGGTCACATTTTCTTTATTTCTAAAATGTTCTATGTACTTATGTGATTCGTTTTCAAAAAACTTTGTATATTTTAACATGATGTTCATTCAAAACTATAAGCCCTCGTATAATATTAAAGGAGAAATCAATACAAATCATGGAATTATGAAACAACAGAATTTAATTGGCGTTCCGGTCGACTTCATTGATTCCAGTGACGCATTTGCTTTTTCAGCTTCAGGAAAACCTGGAAAAACCTGCAGCGCCACATCATCTGAAGATCTTGATTTGCTAATGTCCTCTGTTCCGTAAAACAAAATGTATGGTATCTCCAGAGGCTACAATAAATTCAAGACATTGCCAGAACACTTCGTGACACGACTATCGTCAAATTCAAACCAGTCTATTTCATCTTTGATCAATGCGTAATAATGACCAGATTCAACGCCAGAACCACAGTGAACAATGACTGCATGAAGATTATAATAGTGGTCTGCTAGATTGACGTGTTCATCTATTTCGAACCTTCGTAAGAGTTTGGTGCTTCCGTCAGAGCTCAAGTCATTGCATATTTCCGACAACTTTCCCTGTATAAGATTAGTTTTCATTCTCAAACAAAGATGTGTGTGACATGCATTTTATCCATTTTGGTAGTATAGTATAAAGCCATTTATATAAAATATCAACTGAACCAATTTCTTTTGGAATGATGCATACAGAACGGCGTGTTTTTTCCAGTTTTGGAACACACCAACATGGATCTTCATGTTTTTTCAGATTCACAACGGTTGTGTATATATTGTATAGGTTCAGTCTTCTGAGGACCACGCACGCACAATAATGATATCAACATCATTTAGATATTCCTTGTGGTTGCTATTCAGTAGGTGATATTCCATGAAGCCTGAAGAATACTTCAAACCATGAATGTTGTTTTCCACATACGCAGTCCATCCTTCTGTGTTTTCACTCATCGCCCTGAATTAGTTACGTATTTCTTAAGCCAACCAATTGCTGACGTCCATTTTCTCCGATTATCATCTCTTATAATAAATAATTGCATTTTATAATTTATTTTGATGCTTTCCTAGACAATTGCCTCGTAAGCATTGTAACCAGGATTTATCTTTGATGTTTATAAATTTTATCCGACAATTATCTAAGCTTAATAAGACATTTGTGTCATTCTAATCTTAATCTCATTTTGTGGCCAGTTTTCTGTTGGAATAAAATACATAGTAAGATGCGATTAACTTTCATTTGTGTTGAGTTCAAGTAGTCAGTCTTGGGGGAATCATATTTACCAAGTCACTTGAATACCCCCTGTGAAAGTATCTATAGAAGAGAGACAAATCTCGAAACTTCTTCGATGTTCCACACAGTCAAGGTTGCAAATGATTTTCCTGTTTCTAATCAGATGGATGGCTCTACTCTGGATGGAATCCAGAAGTTTTAGGATATGCTCAGAGGCGAAGCTCCATTCGTATAAATTTATGTTGGAATTACTCGAAACTTTCTAATTGTCGAAGAACTCAGACATCTCAAAGGCCACACTTCATCCCAAACATGAACAAATATTTCGTGTACTATTGATACGATCCACTTGTTAGGTCTTCATTTTCCATTTGCCTGTTAGTTGCTAACTGATAACACTGATAACTGACACCTAGATGACTCACCTCTGTTGGTAACTACATAAGAGCGGATCGTAAGGCTCATTTTCCAAAGAAGATAAATGTTCCTTATTATCGTTTATTTGAATCTCAACGGACGCATTGGCATCACAGGAGTAACAGTTCAAAATTATCAACTAGTTACAAAGAAATTTTAGTAAGTTTGGATTGTATTTTTTTAATGTATTGTATTGGAATTCAAAAGCATTTTCCTAGCTACTTTTGAACAAATGTTAACCGATGGTATGCATAATAAAGGGAATATAATTCATCCCTTGAATAATAAATCTAGAATATCATTGTACGAAATTCCTTCGTGTTTAAAACATTTATTTTTCGTTGTAAATGAGTTAACTTTTGTAGATTGGTCCTTGAAGTTAGAACTGACAATTCTCGTTACAATTTCTCACGTAATTTTTTCCTTCTTGTTTATTCAATCATCAGTTCATATGTGAGTACTTTGGATATAAACTAAATAGGGTTAGTTGCTCACAGCTAATCTTCAAACAGCGAGAGGGGGGTGAGTTATACAACTAATTTATGTTACAAGGGACGCAAACAGATTCAATATTAACCCTATACCGCAACGTGATGACAAGCAGATTCAAACCTATAAATTATCCACGATATAATTATATCCTAATAAAACTCAGAATTTGGCAAATCGGTATATTGACATATTCCTACACAGGGTTTGGCAATGTAAGAAGAAAACCGTAACTAATAAATAATAGACAACCACGGAGGGGATCGTGCACGACTGAAAAAACTGGACTGGGTGTTTAGGAAAAAAAAAACTACCCCTCCAATGCCCTGCACAACGTGGGGTGGAATCTTATTCTCTATTTGAAAATTTCTGAAGAGAAGTTCGACAGAAAGACATGATATTGGTAAAGTGAAGGTATTGGTATTAAAAAATATAGTTAATTTTCACTCAAAAGAAAGTCCTTAATGCCGCTTTGCGGTAGTCAGCCTCGATTCCAGGGCGACCACCTGCAATACGGCACTACTGTAATACTCAATCAAGGAAGAGGATGGAAATATTTTCTCATTTCCTTTTTCCAAATGACTTTTTTCATATAGTAATATTGGATTTTTTCATTTTTAGAGTGAATCATTTGTTAGCTGAGAGCTTGATTATGAATTAAAAATTAGAGGGATCGTATCTAATGAGAATCAAAGTGATAAAAGAAAGATTATGTCTAGGTTATTAGAAAAATAAAGAGACAATCCGGGAAACATGATCGATATGACATCAAAAATGGTTGATTTTGTAGACGAAAAAATTGTTATTGAAAGTACATTATTATCTAATAATTCTCTCATTAACGGTTTTGAAGACAGTACTAGCGACTTAAGTTAAGGTTGAATCACCTAGGGGTAAAAAATTAAACGAATGGTTTTGCCAGATGCTCCAAATAATTCGAACAATGATACTATAAAGACCATGGCAAAATCATATAAGGATGAAACTTATGCAAATTGTTTGGTATTAGAAAATGACTTACAAAAGCGGTGAAGCAAGAATCAATTAATTTTGACGCATGTAAAAGTACGGTAAATCTTATTATAAATTTTGCTGCTCCCTTTATTTCCTATTCTTCGAGATCTATACCACTTTCAGAATGGGGTGTTCATTTTGATGGAAATTCGAAAAATGTTTATCCCTTTATTGAGCGTGTAAGTGGATTAGCTGAATCAAACAAAGTTGAAAAAAAAACTGTCTTTGATTCCGCTGTAAAACTATTCGTTGATGATGTTTATATGGTTTACAGGGATACAAGCTGAGGTTAAAGATTGGGACTCATTGATTCCATAGTTAAAAAAAAGATTTTCTTCCTCTAACCGTGTATAAAAAAACATTTGCCAATTGCCAATTTACTAAGACGTAAAAACATCCGGACAACCTACAAACCGCACAAAACGATATTCAGTTGGCTGCCCAGACCGAAAGAGAGAATTTCCCCAGAAAACCAAGGAGTATATAGCATCACATGCGAGGACTGTGGTCAACAATATATCGGTCAGACCAACAGACGTATATCTGCCAGAACCCAGGAGCACAAAAACTCGATAAGAACAAAACAAACCTCCTCTGCCCTCNGGGTTACGCCATTTTATATTGTTTTTAATGAATTTACTTATTAGGCTCATTGTTCGTTCTGTAAGCTACGTTTACGCATTCTTTGGTTGGTCCACTCAAATATGACAATGGTCTATAACTGACGTTATCGCATCTTAATTTGGGTAGATCAGGTCTATGCATTGCTTTTGTAGTTTTTTGGAAAGAATGGAGTCCATTATGTCTACCTTATGACCGTTGTTTGATCAAATTCAGCTCTCTCTGTAAATTACTCTCAGACAGTGGAATATTCAATAGTTTGTGAAGCATAATATTGAATGCAGCAACGTCATGCTGGTATTCCCAAAGAATTAAAGAGCATAACAGTAGTTTTGTATATAGAAAGAACAATTCCACATTTGCAAACCACCTTTTAACAGAAGGACATGAGTTCAATCATGAAAGCGACGTGTTACAGTTATAAGAGAAGAGTTTTAAACTCAATCTTCAAGAATGTTTAGAAATCATAGAATCAGGAATTCGGGTAATTTACTGAATGAACAATTAGAATTGAATTACTCCCCTTTACTAAATATTTTTTCAAATGTGGAAACTGGGACATAAGCTCAGGAATTGCAATTCATCACAAACTTAGGTAAAATTCAGGTACTTGAAATGTAGGTAGGGTAGACCAGGGACAATTGAAACATTTTTGCTCCTTGAATTTTTTTCTCTGCGGCTATCGCAAATTTCTCAATTATGACATGGGTAAAAGGGAGCATATTCAATCGGGTTTCTATTTACATCATTTCGTTCGCCTGAAATGATAGATAAATGAGATATAAAACAAAAACTGAAGCTCATCAAACTGTTTCAATCGTCCCCTTGCCGGGGACGAATGAAACATATACATGGGACAATTGAAACAGCATTCAGATTAGAGAAATATTTACAATACAAAATAAATTACATTAATAATTTAAAATATTCATTCTGACAAGCTATTGTGACACATGTAAAGATCTTCTTGTCGAGTAAATTCTTCGTGGGACCAGTGACGACATTCAATGCACCGCACCCATTTCTCTCCAGGGCGACTACTGCCATAAGGTTCCAGGCAAACTAGACAGTAAGTTTCTTCTTCGCCGCTTTCACTCTGTTCCTGATTGTTTTGGCGTTGTTTGGTTTTCTTGAGGTGGCGAACTGCCTTCGGCATGTCTTTGAACTCCGTAACTTTTCTCTTAACTCTCCTTTTCTTTTTTGCGTCATACTCCTCTTGAATTGCATTTTTTTTCAGGAGTGTCCGTATAGATAGCAGATATTCTAGTTTTTCGTTTGTAACATGTTTTCCTAGGCGGAGCTTTCGGCAACGGTCTAACGATTTCTGGCAAGAATACGACCTTTGAAGTGCTTGGTTCTGCATCAGCACGTGAAAATACAGATCTTGAGGTGCTTGGTTCTGCGTCAGCTTGCGAAAATATGAGTTTTGAGATGCTTGGTGATGCTGGCGGAGTATGATGAGTGCTTAGAGATGTTGATGGAGTGCAATGAGTACTTGGCGATGCTGGAGAAGTGTGATGAGTGCCTGGTGATGCTGGTCTATCTGTGACATACAAGGGAGCAAAATCTACTTCCGCGAATATATCTCTATTAAAGGGACATATGCCAGTGCTAATGAATCCAGCTACGATATTTGACTGTGTGAGGGCTAACGGCAGAGCTAGTTTGACTATGCTTGGGATATCGTAAATTGTCATTGTTTTGCCTGGGTTATTTCTCATCCAGGCATCGCAAATTGAATTTACAGCCTTCTCAAAAGGACCGTAGACAGATCGATCTAGCGGTTGCAATTTGAATTACCTCTTGAATACATGATGGACTATCTGTACGCGTAACTGTGAAAGCAATTTATTTGTCTGATCGGTAGCGACCAATCAGTGTCATCAGTGTGAAACTGTTCTTACCGAAACATTTCTCGATAACTCTCCTCCTTCATCTGAAACATTTAATGGAAGGTCAATGTGATTCACCGACTGTATGTTTCAATTGTGATTAAAATTATGTTTCAAGAATGATTTTTTTTCTCTCAGACTCAACGAATAAGTGGAGATGGACGTGGCTGGGTGGACATGGGCGATAGTCCCGTATTTGGTACGGACAGCTCAAACTATATTGCTATCGCTCCTGTTCGAGATGGGCCAGCTGGTCACTTCAGGCATGCGGTTTCAGTTAATATTCCCAAGAAACGTATTATTCCACTCACTCATGGAAAATATGAAGTCACTAAAATACTCACTTGGGATCACTCGAATGATGTCATGTAAGTTTATTTGTCATATTATATCATTAAAGCGATCGAATCAGTTGAAGGAAAGTTCAAACAATAACGATGATTCAATAATAACGAAGGTGCTGGAGGGACACAATTGTCGCTCAACCATTATCCACAGTTTAGAATACCAAATATCTAAAATCGACTGTTTGAACTATCGATTAGCCAAAATCGATAGTTCGAACCGTTGAAAAAACATAATCATGTATAATTCAAGCCAGATACCAAAAACAAGGCGGTTGTGATTCAACACCAGACAGCACTATTTCGATCGATCATAGGTTTCATCAGTAGTGGCAGACGCAATGAGCCAGTCATGACAGCCTTCTGCATTCGTCTGTCTGAGATTTCTGCCTTAGTGTGGCAAGGCAGCATGATCTTGGGATTTGGAAATAGATAGGGCATCATTTAACCAAAGACTCCATTGTGAACGATATTCGTCAACTGAATTATGAATGGATGCTTCAGTACTTTCTCTTTCATGCTGAGAAAAGGATATAAACTTCTTATGGCTTTACATCCTCCACCTAGTGCCATTCTCTCATGTGAACACTCCAAAATCAAAAGTTTACGGCCTTCCTATTGAGATGTATCATTATTATTTCAACAATGAAAGCGGTCAGGCTCCAAACATGAATCTCCAAACTATTCAGAGGATGCGCCAGCACCATTAACTAACGACTACTACTCGTGAACATGGGAGGATTCAAATCGATTTTCAATTATTGGAACAGGCACACTTGAAGATCTAGACCGTGCTTTCGGGCTCT
>NW_019291196.1:66936-93284 GCF_000500325.1 Leptinotarsa decemlineata | reverse complement strand
ATATACATCTTTCTATCAATGATGCGTCCATCAATTTGCAATTTACATCTGATGCTGCGTCCACCGCACTATTGCGTCCGTATACCGGACGCAGCAGTACAATCTTTCAATTTCCATCTCCTTCCATTGCATTACCTCATGTAACGCATTTTTCTGTTGGAGGATTGGTTATTGGAACCACCCCTTTCTTTCGGACCATTTTCCAACAGCCAATCAGAAAACATTGCTGCATATTGATATTACATTCGGACGCAGAATTCAAGGAAGTTTGAGAGAAAATGACTATTTTCAGTTGGAAGGAATACCGCCAGAGGCGCTCATAAATATTCGTTTTGAATATTTAAATTTCAATTTGATAATAATGCTGCGTCCATCAATTTGGCAACACTGCAGATTGTCTACGGAAGGCAGTTGTTAGTATTTGAATTCACATTTAATATCTGTTCATGTATGTACATTTTTGATGAAAATGAGTACAAGTGGTCGGGGTGTCAGAATACTGAAAATGCTTGATAAGTGGAAGATCCTTTTTTAAATACATGCATTTTGGAAAGTAACTATGAATAAATAATTACCGAGCTGGTGGCTCAACCACAGCAGCGGTAATGGATATAATCAGTGGCATAGTCGAGAGCCTTGAACAACGGATTCATACAGCTGCTATCACACTGTGCGACCTCTCGAAAGCCTTCGACTGTGTCGATCATGACATTCTACTGGAAAAATAATATTTTCATGGAATAAGAGGAGTTGCATTTTCACTTTTTGAATCCTACCTGAAAAATCGATTTCAGGCAGTTAGTTTCAATAATAGTACATCGGATTTTAAAGAAATGAATCATGGTCTACTCCAAGGATCTGTCTTCGGGTCACTTTTATTTATTATTTATGTTAATGAGCTAAGTAACTTCATAACTCCCTTCAAATGTGGTCTTTTTGCCGATGATACGTCATTTATATGTTCAAGTCCAGATAACCACGTCTTATCAGATCGATCAAAAGAAATTGAAGAGAAAGTTGGAACATGGTTTAGAGCCTTCAATCTGAAACTTAATGAGGACAAGTCTCAGAGGCTACTCGTAACGACCCGTTACTGTGAACAACTAGACCAGAGTGTGAAGCTACTTGGTGTAACTTTAGACTCTAAACTGAATTGGAACGCTCATATTGATCAACTAAAACATAAACTGTCGAGCATATTATTTCTTCTGCGACAGCACAGGCATATTTCAAACTACGAAACTTTGAGAACAGTTTATTTCTCACTGTTTCAGTCTCATATGGGTTACGCCATTTTATTGTAAGGAAAATCCTCGGCTGCTAATGTTATTTTCATTCAACAAAAAAAGGCAATAAGAATATTAGGTAATCTAGGGTATAGAAATACGTATAGACCTCTATTTATCAAACTCAGAATCATGACTCTTTCGTCCCTATACATTTACAATTCACTCCTTGAAATACACAACACATCGTCCAACCTCACTACAAATGCTGACATTCACCATCATAACACTAGAAACTCTGACAAGATCAGACTTCCTATAGTCCGTTCATAATTTGTTGATAGCTCACTACAAGTTTGACCCTCATTAGAGAACTGAAATACAGAGAGGACAGCTGATATGATATAATAACAAAAACCAAACTAAAACTGGCAGTTTAAGATGTTTTCGACTAACCCACCTTGTATCTGAAGAAATACAATACAGCTATAAAACTTTTAATCCGATTATGTAGGTATTTTGAGTGGAAATGAGTGACCAGTGTCGTANTGCCGAAATGGAAATGTGCCGAGAAAATTGTATTTCTAACAAAAATTTTAAACTGATGGAGATTACTAGTATCGACGAAAAAGAGAACTCATTGCCAAATGATCTAGAGAAGGCAAAGAGTCTTCCTTCAGAGAAGAGAGAAAAATCATGTATTCTGAAATGTGATAGAACTTTTGGAAATAATCAGGAATGTTCGGGCGCATCCCACGATAAAGGGAGATAATTATATGATGTGGTAATTCTCTATGCCCAATCCATGAAAAAACTTCTCGTTTTTATCTGGATAACTTGCTTGTGAAGAGATGAGGAAGTTTTACCAAGAGCATATATTCTGGAATATTCTGGAATGTTTGAGAATAGTGCGAAACGTTCAGAAATATTTCGAAACATACCAGATCATTGTGAAACATCTCAGAACAGTCTTTATTACTGTGGGATGTTTTGGAACATTGTGGACCATTCGAAGTCCTTTTACTGTGGATGAGGCTCCCAATTAATAAAGATATATAGAGCAAGTTCCTTTGACCCCTTATGATTCAAAATATATACTCTTATTTCAACTATATTATCTCATTCGAACTCTTTGAGCAAATGCCTCAGCTACTACTAATCTGTCATTTGATAAAATTCACTTGACCAAAGTATACTTGAAAAAGGTGAAAATATATCTACTTATAGACAACAAAAAGTAAAGATACACCTCAACCTTCAAAATATGTCTGTCTGTTTAAAATCTGTTCACTACGGAAAACAAAACCAATGCATTTGGAACCTATCTTCATCAGATCTGTCCCAATGGTTTATCAGGCCGCCTAAATTCATTTTCCTGTGTGATAGTTTCAATTTTGCAACAACTTCTTAAACATTCATTTGAATTACATGGCAAAAGGTAACTAATATAATGTGTATAAAATGCTTAAGGCAAGTAACGCATTTATTTAATAAGAAATTATTTCTTCTCCGTCTAAATAGTTCTCCAATTACTTAATTTATATGTTACCATTATTTCAAACATTGAAATGGATCTCATAAGCATCCATTGAAAAATAGGCATATGCCATCGCGAACTTTTTTTGTAAACTCATAAAATAACAATATCTAGTGAATTATTTTGTTATATGTTAAAGGGCAGCCTTTTTGATGCAAGCTCTCAGACTGAAGTCATCACTCGAGGGTCACCCTGTACATAACAGAAAGTGACAATAAACAACAAGGTCGGATATGACATAATAAAATGAAAAAATATGCTGTCTGGTGTCAGTGACCAAAAACTTATTTACTAGAAACTGTCCACGTCGATATGGGTTTTTTTCCCATGTCAGTTGAGTTTATTTATTCATTCATTCAATTTCCGTGAAATTATACAAAATTTAATTCAAAAGTCAAACTCTAGAGGTTCAATTTATAGTAAAGACAAGCACATTTGCAAATCGTAAACCAATCGGAAAAACCAAGAAATATTCTATAACTTTGAATGAAATAAGTATCTCCACATTTGCAATAATCTCAATAATCACACACTGGAGGCTTCTGGCAAAAATATAAGTTATCTTTGATAATAAATATGGCAACAAGGCAGATGCAGGATTGTTGAATAACTGAAACTGAAATTCATGTAGGACGCATGAATAACTTCAGTATATACAACTAGTACTATGTTGCTGTATCGCTGCTGTTCCAATGTTTTGACAGAATCAGAATCAACGAACTTAGGCGTGCGCAGCCTTATAAAACATTGCTTAAAAAAAGTTTTCTACAGCGCCATCTCGTGGTGAGTTACAGAAACATTGATAGCCTGAAAACCTTCTCTATGAAAAATCTTATACATGTCAAGTTTCATCACGATCGGTTGAGCGATGTAGAAGTTTATCACTTACCAACCAACCAACAAGCATCCATTTTTATATATTAGATTAATATACAATGGATTCAACAAACATAGACCAATATAAGGTTTCGCGAATGATAAAACAATGAAAGAGAAATGAATATTTCAGATTCAATGAAAAATATTTTTGTGATATCATGCCCCACCCAAAATTATGTGGTTTTTAATATACTTCAAACAGATTTACTCTAGCTCTATTGGTTCTGGGGGACGCAGTATACCCGTAATTTGTAAAGACGCAGTATTGATAGAGAGATGTATATATATATATAAATCTTGACATCTTGGATTCTGTTCAATTATTTCAACTATACGAGGTTGTATTGCCTCTTCAAGAAGTTGTAAATAAGAATCACTGATTAAATTTCCATCAATGACAAATGGACCTATAATATGATTGCCTAATATTCCGGCCCAGACATTCAACTTTTGGGAATGTTGGGTGTGTATTTCTGCGTATTGTCTTGGGTTTTCATCCGACCAATAACGGCAATTGTGACGACGGTTCACGCAACCATTTAAATAAAATGAGCTTTCGTCCGAAAAACAGATGTTATAAAGCAGTTTGGGATTTTGCATTAATCTTTCACTCATACCCTCACAAAACTTCTGTCTTCGGTCAAAATCATCCCCATTGAGTTTTAAGGATTCTCCATGCGCTCATATGGCTTATTCCGGCCATTGCTGATAAACCTCTGGTACTTAACCTGGGATTGGCGATGACTTCACCAATCACTCCAATCGGATTATCGTAATTCACTACCCTTTTCTGAACATTTCTTTTCTTATTCAAAACCGAACCTGTCCCCCTGAATTTTGTGACCAAATCCAGAACGTGATTTCTGCTTAGGCGTTTACTAGGGTTTTGCTCGTTGAATAAAATTGATGTTCTATTAGCATTTTGGTCGTTGCCAAAAAATAAAGCAATAACTGAAACCATTTCAGCAGTAGTGTAAGGCATTTTTAAACAAATAACAATACACGACCCGTTTAAACAAAACAATCGAACGATGTACTAATGAAAACTGGAAGAAGAGGAGTGGCTATTGATTTTAAAAAAGGGGTTTTATTTAACAAAAAACTGATAAGAACTGCTCGAAAAATTTTTTATTTAGACATACAAGTTACCGAGTGGTCTGTCTAATGTATTATTAACATGGCAATTTTAACTTCAAATTATCTCGAAAACTAATCGTTACAAAAATTTTCTTTTAACAGAGTTGTAAAGCTATTCGAAAGACCTTTAAAACAAGGTGCCACTTGACCTACTTTCCTATCTAAATAAGGGTCGTCGGACGCACCCCTCCGAGGGGGTGCGTACTACAAAAAATCTGATTAGTCTGAAAAGTGTCCCCCTTTAATTAGAAATCGATGTGTCCGAGCTTTTTTTAAAAATCTTACTTTTTATATTCAAAAACGGCTCTGTTAAGTTTTCGTTGTTACACACTGTATAATTATCGATCATTCAAGTACCAATCACAGCAACATCTTTACGATAACGATCACAACCGAAGATTGACTTATTGCAACTGGTTTTTGACTAAATACAGAGAAGCTGTACGTTTTCCATTCAAAATTATTTTTTGGGATGCAACCCGATTCACCAAGTTGGGTATGTTCAATAGGAATAATAAAAGGTACTGGTCTCAAACAAATTTACATCTGATGCAAGAATGAAATTTTCAAGAGCTATTTGGTTTCAATTGCTGGATGTGTATTATCGGAGGAAAACTTTTGCAGCCAATAATTTTTGACGGACAACTGACTGCAGAAAGATACATACAGTTCCTTAGAAATCAAATTAATGATTGCATTGAATATTTGCCACAGGCTAACCAAGTTGAAATCTATTTTCAACAAGATGGAACGCCACCTCACAATTCTCAAGTCGTAAGAGAACATCTGAATGATTCCTTCCCAGGAAAGTGGATTGGCGACTTTCAATTATTGGCAATTATTCAGAAAAATAGAGAAAATAAAGTAAAAGTGTGTGGCATCAAATTATTCATAATAAAATGATCTTTCACAAAAAGCCGACGAGCCACCCCGTTTCCATTTGAAAAAATCAAGTCAACTGGAAAAATTCATATTTGCGACTGTGAAATAATTCTTAAAACGACTGTGAAGTCATAAGCCTCAAATTCGTAGTTTTCCCATGTTACTTGATCAAGAATGAAGCAATTTACACGATCCATCACATTCTAGATCAAAAAATAAAAACAAATAAAAATGATTTTATTGGTCAAATATTGACAAGTGAAGTATTGTTAGATTTGGAATGTCATTCTCAATCGAAATAAGTAAAAATATATAGAATGTCCCATTTAAAAATCGAAAGTTGGGGTCATTTCCGGTCAAACCAGAAGTTCGGTAAAGCAAGTGAATATGTCAAAAAATGCAAATTGAACTGTAATACACAACCCCCAAATTTCGTTTTTCTACCTCCAATAGTAAAAAAGTTATAGTGGTGAACCACCTTAGAACCCCGTATAGGGGTTCTAAGGGCATCATCAGCATAAAAAATGATGTAACTATCTGGTCCAGATTCGAGGGCAGGTCATTGAAATAAATTATAAATAGTTGGGGCCCTAAGACGGAACCCTGTGCGACTTCAAAGTTGACTGCATGACACGCGGACGTCTGGTTTTCGGATTTTACATACTGGGTACAATTTGCCAAGTAGGACGAGAGGAGGTTCAAGGCAACTCCTATAATTCCATACCATTCGAGTTTAGTTAAAACGATATCATGACCGACTGTATCGGATTCTCTCGTTAGATCGTACAATCTCGCTTCCCGATGTTCAAAGGCATCCGACACAGTCTCATAGAACGCACATAAAACTGTTATTGTCAACTTTCCTAATCTATAGCCGAACTGATTATTTAATAATATACTGTTACTCTCCAAAAAAGCAATCAACGTTTCCTTTAGAATAACCTCGAAAACTTTCCCCAAGACTGATATTATGGAAAGTGGCCGATAAGTGGCTGTTGGGATATCCTATTTTACAGATGGGTGTCACTTCATCTGGGAAAATACCTTTACTCATACATAGATTGAATAGATTCGCTAAGTTATTTTCAAAGATATTTACCTGTTTTTCAGGAAAATGATATTTGTAACGACCTGAAAGAGATATAACTATATGAGCAGCTTGTGCTTTTGGATCTAAATGAGATATATGCCAGATCCTTTCATCTGAAGCAGCAGTGAAACTTGAAATATATTTTTTTGTCATTGGTCGACACATGATATTATTGGGGTTTGTGAATAGATTCGTTCCACCGGATTTAGTAATCCTGGTGTCAACAGAAACTTTTTCTAGCATAGCATGTGATAGAAAAATATTTTTGCATTCAGTTGCTTTGTTATCATCGGTTTCAAAGTTATAATTGAAGTCACCGATAGCCAGTTCCTTACTAGTGGGTTTTTTTTTCTGATAATATTCTATCCAGATTATTTTGAAAAATTTTACTATCACTATCGGATGATTTGTAGAAAGTAATCTTCTTATTTTTAGGCTCAAACAGCGTAAATTCTGCATCTATCTCAGCGCAGAGATCTTTTACACAGGTGTTGTGGAAATCAAGATTGGTCTTAGCATAAATGCATATACCACCGTGAATATGAATCTGTCGTGTATAACTTGAGATTAGCCTATATCCTGGGAGTACGATAGAGTTTATGTCCTTATTCAACCAAACTTCTGTCAGTAGTAGTTCATCAATATTGTTTGGAATCCTTGGAAATTCACAAGCATAAACATTGCGAATGCAACTTGTTGAATGATCAAATCGATTTAGTTTACTCACCGGTTTTCAAATTAGCATATCCGCATTGTCACTAGTAAATGAAATTCAGGTACTCAATCAAGCTAAGTACCTCTATTATTACCTACAGTTGTGTTAAATAAGGGCTAATATAATCAATCGTTGTTAGTTACCTCCTTATAGGAAGAAACTGCAGTAACTTTTTCTTCATTATGATTTCCTACCACGTAGTAACGGCTACATCCATCAATTTATTATAAATTTAAAACTATAATTTTAAAACCTTATCGGTAGAAAATAAGTTTGATTCGTTTTCATTGAGTGAACTACTTGTGAAGAACATCGTTACTTTTCAGTTTCATGCGAAAGTTGAGCCCTAATGGCTATTTGCTTAAACTTTCTTCCTAGTATTTATTTCATTTGCTGGGCTTTTTTAGATAGGAAAAACACATATTTTCATTAACTCCACCTTACGATTTGATCTTCACAAGCGAAGATCAAATCGTAAGGTGTAGTTAATGAAATTACTGTGGATTTTCATCAAGTAATGGCTGAATCAATCAGAAAAAAAACCCATTATACCTTCAAATGTTCATTAAACTGAAACTTCCAAATTAACACTAACATCATCAGAACGTAGTTGAATTCAAACATTCATTTATTATGTACAATTGTGTTTGACGAATGTCTTCTTTTAGTATAGAGCTGAACTTCGAGAACTGTTCTGATAATAAAAGGACAACGAAGTGTTTATCATTTTTTTGCCAACCTAACCCACCTTCAAAAATAAAATACCATCATAATACCATCAAGGTATTATGAAACACTCTTTTTGTTTCTTCAAAATTTGTTTGCTTTGCTATAAAATGGAACCTAATACCTATACAGGTGCATCAATGATAGCTGCTTCCCTATTATTGTTACAAGAAAATATTTTGGGAAAAAGTAGTAGAGATCAATAAGCTATGTTTCAATTATTACTAATATACAGTGTGTCCTGAATATGTGACAGACCAAGTCTATGTTGTTTTAATTAGAATACTTCAGATAGTTTCACTCGTTCGAATTTTTTGGGCAGAGTGCTTTCCAAATATATACACGGTCATTTGGGTTTATACCAGATGGTTCAGAAGTTATATTGAAATTATTGTCAAAAAATGAATTCATTCAACACCATTTTGATTGTGGGGACGCGCGCCATCATAATTGTAACATGACCTATGCCTTGTGTCAATCGGTACATTCTCCATCAAATTTGATGAATTATTTCGGAGGATATCTCAATAAATTTGTCCATTCAGAGGCCCATCAAAGAAATATGGTCCTATGACCTGGTCCCCAATTATGCCCTCTCCCAAACATTTATCGACCATATGTTTTTGTTATCCTCTTCTCCCATCTCTGTTGCATATTATGTCTATTTACCATGACATGTCTTTTAAATGTGGACTCGTCAAAAAACGAAACATATTCCAAAATGTTCAGTCATTTCTTCGGTAAATGAATTATAAATGTTCGCAATACCGAACTCTGGTATCATTATCCATTTCATAGAGTTCTTGATGCAATACAATTCGGAATGAATAAACTTTATTTCTGATCAACATTCTGTTCAAGTAAGTATAACTTTTATCAAACTCTCTTGCTATTCCTTCATACTCATGTGAGGTGGGGAGTCGAAATGATGATTAATATTCCGGAGAGGTGAATATAACATGCTACAGGTTCAGTTGAAAACACCTTACTCCTTGCCTATCATCCAGACCTACAACTTTGTAGGTACGTGAGGGAGATACCCGACGTAAAAACAACAATAAACCCAGCTAATGCCGCGCAGAAAGTTGAAGTAAAACCATCAGGCACCTGTGCAACGTCTTCGATTTGGAAGATCCGTCAAAAGTTATTTCCCACTATGAAAAGCAAAAATTAATTTCATTTTGCTGATCCGACCCAGAAAGAGTTCATGAGTGCAGGAAGAATTCATGACTAGCTGAAATTATATTTGTTTGGTCGTGATACTCAAACAGTAGGTACTCTCCATTCTGAAGAGACCATGCCCGGTACTGATGATGGGGCCCCGATCGGTTCTGGAATGTTATCGTAAACAAATCGGCATGTTTCTAAAAATGATATCAAATCAAGAAAGTTTGATGGTGATTCCATTAAAATGAAAAGATCATACAGAAAGTTCAACATAGGTACATAATTCAATGTCCATCGTGGTATTGGCCGAGAAATGTGTATTGTTTTGTGAAGTATATTGAATGTTAGGTCTTGTTGTGTTCCGATTTGTATTTTTTCTTCAATAAGTGAATTATTGCTTTTGAATTTATGGATGTTCAGGTTTCCCCAGATGTTCATACGGTTTTCTTTATTGATTTGTTTTATGAGTTTGATGTTTTCTGGTGGGGGAAAGTTATGTTTGTTTTGTATAGTGAGGTTTGATTTATATGTTAATGGGTTTATGTATGCTTTTTGTGCTCGTCGTACCTTTGGATCAGTTTTTCTTGATTTGGCCCATATAGAATTTGTTGCAGTCCGAGCATTGTATGCTGTACACTCTGTTTAGGTTTTTGTCTTCTTCTTTTTCATAGCTGTTTACTTTCAGTGTTATTTCCGGGTTCGGCTTGTAAGTGATGTTGATGTTCAAGGGTTTGAAAATGTTTGTCAATTTTTTGGTTTGATGGCCTATTTATGCGAATGCAGTTCATCTTTGTGTTGTTTTATCCGTTGGAGTAGTTTTATGCTTGTTCTGTATTTTTTTATTCCATTTTCTAATGTATCTATTGTCTTTTGGGTATATCCATTTTCGTTTGCTATTTGGTAGATATATAATTTTCCTTTTTTTTGTTCCGGGCTCCATTGCAAAGTGATATCCTTAGCATTCTGTAGATGAATGCGTTATAGGCAGCGATATGTATACTTTCATATAAATTGTTGCCTAACCATGCACTTGGTTATACCGTACTGACGACAGCTAGTGAGCTAGAAACACGTGTCTGCAGTTTGCATCTTTTTTGAGTGTCATGCGGTTAGACCATTCTTTAAAACCGACTACTGCGTTAGCAGAAATTTTAAAGCCCTTCTGGAATGTTATCGTAAACAAATCCGCATGATTCTATAAATTATATAAAATCAAGAAAGTTTGATAGCGTCAAGCTGCTGGATTATAATTTCATTAAAATGAATAGAGCATTCAGAATCTGATTTCAATTTGAGAGCTACCAATAGATAGCTGTGAAAAACCAAGACGAGTACTTCATAAAAATCACCTCGTAAACGCAAGCGAGACCTCAAATACTAAAGTTCAACATACATAATTCAATGTCCATCGTGGTATTGGCCGAAAAAGTAATTGTTTGTCGGCAGGAATTTACCAGAACCTACTATGCAGGTACATTGGGAGAGATGAATGTTTGGAGATTCCATTTCGAAATATTTATCTATAACACTATATAACGGCTGGAAGCTACAAGAAGTAAGTACCGAGTAAGTGTTAATTGAGAGATTTTGAAAGTGACAAATGACAACGGAAAGAGTAATTTGGCTTTGAAAAGTATCAAGTGAGAGTTTATTGCTGTAATTTTCACATTTTTTATAAGTTTCATATCAACGGGTTTATTCAGCCTAAAAGCTACAAATAGGGTATAACTGTAATCGGTTAAATCCTTATGATGAACATATACAAATCCTGGGTCATCAGAGCTTTAGATGCAAAATAACAGAGCTGTATTGACAGACTAACCTTGCAGGATATTATTCTGTCCAATACTGATTGTATTGTATTTTGCAAATTTATTGAATTTTCAGGGTTGCAGACCATATGAAATTGCACCGTGCGAACATCATGTGAATGGAAGTCGTACTCCTTGTGATGCCAGTGAAAGTCACACACCCAAATGCACCCAAGCTTGCGAAAGTTCCTATTCAGTTTCTTACAGCAAGGATAAACACTATGGTTCAAAATCATATTCCATATCTAGTGATGTCGAACAAATTCAAAAAGAAATAATGACAAATGGACCTGTTGAAGCAGCTTTTACAGTTTATTCTGACTTCGTAAATTATAAGACGGGTAAGATGATATTCGATTTTATAAAACATGTTCATGTAACGCTTTTTTCAATTCACTGAAATATTAATTGTTTTAATGTAAATATAAAATCAACAAAGCACGCATTGTTTGCGGATGACTCAACTTTATCAGTTTCTAACATAGATTTTACCAGCAATGACTAATTAGTAACATATAATAGGTTAGCTGCTTATACAATGAAACTCAAAATATAATTGTTTCTTCCAATCCCTGTATTAATTGAACAAAAAATGTCAAGTTTCATTATCAACAATGAATTGAGCTGGCCTAATTATATCGAAGCTATCACCAATAGGTTTTCTACTGTTTTGTTTGTTGATGGTTCACAAAATAGTGCACTTGTCGACACTTAAGAGAGCAGGACTTGGGGACATTCAAGTAACTCAGTACCTGTCTTCAGGTGTAGAAAAAGACCGTAAGGATACTGGCCAAAGGGTATTGATTAATTCATTTAATTCTTTTTCAGTTCAAATCCACATTGAATTTTTTTTTATATTCAACACTGTTTTTTACAAGTCTGTACATGTCTACAGATTCATGAAATCGACAAAATAGACATTGTTTGCAGATGACTCAAATTCATCAGTTCTAACAAAGATTTTTCCAGCCTACGATTAATTAGTAGCATATTAATGGTTAGCTTCTGAATAATTAACTTTGAACCATAAAACTCAAAATATAATTATATTTTCCAATACCTGATACAAGTGATATGTTAAAGGTTCTACTTACAAAGTGATTGGATTATACACCAAACATACTATATATTCGACAATAGGAACTGAATCAAGTGCATTAGTGCAAGGACTAAGAATACATACTAATAAAACCTCTTTTTTGTCCATATTCATTTCATCTAATCTAAAGCTACGTTTGGATATTTATTATGATACTGGAGTGGAGCTGAACTGACTAGGAGTCATCTAGTAATCACGTGATGTTTTTAGCATTTTTTTTACCCCCTCTCCGTCTGGTAATGATTGGTGAGGTTTTGGACTACTCTCCTCCTGAGCCAAAATCACGTGTATTTTTCTTTAAATTAAAATATTTTCTTCAAATACACAAAACAAAGAATATGATTGTACTGATACATGAATATGTTCAATAATGTTCAAAATTTCTTCAACACCACTAAGTGGATGACCATAAGTAGGAAGGAATATGTAAGAAAGACTTGAAGAAATTTTCAATTGAGAATCTCTGAACATTAAAAAAGTTTTGAACTGAAGAAGACCAATTCCACCTATGCTTGCCACCTTTTGGAAAACGATCACAATTTCGACGCTAAATATGATGTACTCCCTGTAGAAGCTAAGGGACAGAAGTTGAACCTGCTGAAGTCTCTGGAAATAAATAAGGGAAAATGTAACAGGAGGTGATCACCCATCATTGTTAAACGTTTTTTCATAATACCATGTATTAGCGAAACTTTCTTCAACACTACTAACTGTATGAGCATACGTAGGAAGGAATGAGCATACGTAGGAATTCACCTGTTGTCCAAAAACTGTGAATGTAATTGTTTCACAGATTCTATCTGGTATCGCTTTCACTACTAAAAAAATTAAGTTAGGTACCTACTGTTGTGGTATATAAGAATTGTAGCCCACTTTGTAATATTCATTTCTGTTGGTAATTGAAAATGCAACACACCCTGTATTGTACATCAATCATTTTTCAGTTATTGTTTGACATTTGTATGTGAATGAATTACTGTCAGATAAAAGTTTATAGATATATTATTTTTTGATATATTCAATATAACGTCTAAAAGTTACTCAGGCTTATTGTAATTACACTTTTGCACTGCCCTCATTGCATTTCCAACAGGTTATGGGCCCAAGCAACAAAGTAAAAGTTGTAATCTGTCAGTAAGTGAATGTTACATTATTGAATTTATCAATATGAGTTCAAGTAATGGTTTTGGATCTTCCATTGAAGACAATACTTGGCAGTTCGCAGTTCAAACTTATCTCGAACATGAAGAACTCTGGGAGTGCGTCACAGGTACAGAGAAAGATGAAAAAAAGATCACTAAAGCCAAATCTAAAATGATTTTGCTAATTGATCCCATCAATTATGTTCATATCCAAGATGCACCGACAGCAAAGGCTGTTTGGGACAAACTGAAGGCAACTTTTGAAGATTCAGGATTAACAAGGAGAGTTGGATTATTGAGAACTTTAATTACAACCAGACTCGAGAACTGCAATACTGTTGATGATCACATAAACTGGTATTGCACACAAACTGAGAGGCATAGGTTTCAATATGTCTGAAGAATGGTTAGGAACTCTTTTTGTTGGCAGGTTTACCAGAAGAGTATAAGCCGATGATAATGGGCATCGAAAGTTCAGGCGTAACCATTACAGGAGACAGTATTAAAACAAAGTTGTTGCAAGATGTTAAAAGTTCAAACACTAAAGGCGAAAGTGCGTTTTATGGTAACAGACAGTTCAAAGACAAAAAGGATAGAAATAAAGAACCTAGATGTTATGAGTGTAACTTATACGGACATAAAGCAAGTGATTGTTATAAAAAGAAAGACTTTCAAAATAAAGACTACAAAAATAAAAAGGATGTAAGACCTAGCAAATCTACTAGTGACAATAAAATTAAGAACACTCACGTCGGATTTTGTGCAGGTTTTGCTGTGAATAATAAAAATACTGATGACTGGTTCATTGACTCGGGAGCTACGGCTCATATGACAATGCGCGAGGACTTGCTCACGAATTTGAGAGAATCTGAAATAAAAGAAATTGTTGTAGCCAATAATTCAAAGGTTGAAGTGAAAGCAGAAGGTGAAATACATTTGCAGATCAAAGTAAAAGGTATAATAAAATACTTAACTGTAAGAAATGTATTGCTTGTTCCTGATCTGACAACAAATTTGTTGGCTGTCAGTCGAATTGTACAATATGGTTTTCATGTGACATTTAATAAAGAGAACTGTCAAATTGTCGATAATAGTGAAACCATAGCAACAGCATCATATATAAATGGAATTTATATACTGGATGTTGAGACTGAATGTACAAATAAAATTTTAATTGCATCTACAGAGGGTGACAGTTACCTCTGGCATCGCAGACTCGGTCATATAAATATGAAAGATCTGAATAACATGTAAAATGGAATTGTTGAAGGTATTCAGTTCCTCAAACAAGAAAATTGTGACAATTGTATTCCGTGCTTGAAAGGCAAACAATGTAGACTTCCATTCAACCATATTGGCACTAGCATAAATCAAGTGTTAAAACTAATTCACTCCGATTTATCTGGTCCAATTGAAAATGAATCTTTGGGAGGAGCAAAATATTTTTTCACATCAATTGACGACTACACTTGGAAAGTTTTTGTATATTTTCTAAAATCTAAAACATATGTTGAAGATACTTTTAGAGATTTCAAAAATATGGTAGAAAATGAAACTGGAAATCGCATCAAAATTTTGCGAACAGATAACGGTAAAGAGTACTGCAATCGAGATTTTGAAAACTATCTCAGAGAATGTGGAATCAGGCATCAAACAACTTGTCCCTATACTCCACAGCAAAATGGGATAGCAGAACGCATGAACCGTACGATTTGTGAAAAAACAAGGTGTATGCTGTTTGATTCAAATTTGGAGAAAAAATTTTGGCCAGAAGTTGTGGCAACATCAGTTTACCTCATCAATCGATCTCCGTGCAAAGCATTAGAACTGATGAAGAAAACATATGAAGAAATGTGGACTGGGAAGAAACCGAACCTGCAACACATCAGAAGCTTTGGTTGTAAAGCAATGGTTCACGTACCTAAAGCAAATCGTCGCAAATGGGATTTGAAATCTGCAAAATTGATTTTTGTGGGCTACTGCGATGAAACCAAAGATATCGCTTCATAAGGCCAAATTGGAATAAGCTCATTAAAAGTCGTGATGTTCATTTTATTGAAAATGACTCGCATTTGAAAAAGGAATTGTATAATCATTCTGAAATTGAAAGCATTTCGAAAAATACCCAAACAGTGGGGGGCATTTTTGATTAGGAAAATTCAGCTAACAGTGAAACCAGAGAAAGTCCAGAAACTACTAGAAGTGATGAGAAAAATGATGAAGAAGAACCAGAACCTTTTGCATCAGACAAAATTATAGAAAATATTAGTACCCCGAGAAAATCTGAAAGACTTAGGAAGGAGAAGAAAATGGATGATTACTTTCTTTATCTGACTCAGACTTCTGGTGAAATAGGTGATCCTACAGATATTGATGCGGCGATGAGCAGTCCAGATTGTGATCAGTGGATAGCTGCAATGCAGAAAGAATACGATTCTTTACTAGCAAATGACACATGGACTCTCGTTGACTTACCTCCTGGCAAAAAACCTATTAATTGTAAGTTTTCAAAACAAATAGAGATGAAACCGGCAGGGTCATCAGATATAAATCTCGCCTGGTAGTCAAAGGTTATTCTCAGAAGAAAGGGGTTGACTACACTGAAACTTTTAGCCCAGTAGTTCGTTACAATTGAGTCAGGTATTTGATAGCTATAGCAGCCAAATTTAATCTGGATATAGAGCTGATGGACGCAGTTACCGCTTTCTTGCAAGGAGACCTTGAAGAAGAAGTATATTTGCAACCACCAGACGAATTTTATCAAGGAAACAAAGTTTATCGCTTGAAAAAGGCCATTTATGGTTTAAAACAGGCAAGTCGTCAATGGAATAAAAAACTCAGTGCTGCTTTGAAGGATATTGGATTGCAGCAATCAATAAATGACCCATGTATATACTATCATACTGAGGAGTAGAATATTATATATACGTGGATGATTTATTAATATTTTCCGACAACAAAAATGCAACGGAAAATTTAAAGGAAGACTTGAAAAGAAAATTCAAGATGAAAGATTTGGGTGAAGCGAAGACCTGTATTGGACTCAGAATTACTAGAAATCGAGATAAAGGTGAAATATATCTAAACCAGGAAACATACATTAAAACTTTATTGGAAAAGTTCAACATGGCAGATTGCAAACCCGCTCTGACTCCAGCGAACCCAAATCAAATATTAACTCGAGAAATGTCTTCAAAGAATGAAAAAGAAAAAGAAAAAATGACTAAAATACCGTATCAGGAAGTCATTGGTAGTATTTTATATGCTTCACAAGGAACCAGACCAGACATCACTTATGCTGTTAATACTGTTAGTCAATTCAACAAAAATTACGGCAAGGCTCATTGGACAGCAGTAAAAAGAATATTGCGATTCTGATTCTAGACTAAAAGGATATTGTGATGCTGATTGGGCAAGCGATGTTGACAATAGACGATCGTGTACTGGATATGTGTTTCTGCAACAAGGAGGGCCGATTTCATGGAATTGTAAAAGACAGCATACTGTTGCGTTATCAACAACAGAAGCCGAATATATGGCTTTATCAGCAGCTACACAAGAAGCTCTCTGGTTGAAGCAGTTCGAAGAGGAATTTTGTCCAGAAACACTCAAGAAGCCACTTTTGATATATTGTGATAACAAGAGTGCAATAAATCTAGCAACCAACGATGGTTACCGTGCAAGATCTAAGCACATTGATATTTGCCATCATTTTGTCAGACAAAAACTACAAGACGGATATATAAATATAGAGTATATTAGAACGGAAGACATGGCTGCTGATATTTTGACGAAACCCTTATTCAGACGAAAACATGATATATGTTTAGAGAAAATGAATATTGATGTTCAATCGCATTTTAGTGGAAGAAAATTGGGAATAATGTCTTTGCCCTGTATATTGATTTTCTACTCACTGTTAGAAATACATAAAAACAAAATACTACTCTCCAAACACTCAGATCATCATAATTCTGAAACTAGAAATGCGGAACAACTCAGACAGCCAAGATTTATACTTGTAATGTCATTACGAAATTCCCTGTACATAAAATCATTTAACAAACTTTCATATAATGTGACGAAACGTAACTCTCTCTCTGTCTATCCTTCTCAAATTCCGTTTGCCTCTCTCGATCATAATTTTCGTAACGCTTCGTTACGCATTTCACCAGCTTAGGTATTCCCCAAGTCAAGGGCGCGTAAAAAATTTTAACTTCAAAAACTGAATGGTTCATTGTCAGTTGATGCCAATTTACAAAAGCGTGAGTTCTCCACAATCCCCATTTTGTTATTAAATGTCAGATATTTGAAGCATCTACTATTAATTTATTATTTCAAGATTAATGAGAGCCCCAACGATCGAAGGGTATGCGGCAAGGCACAGTAAACTTTCGAAAAGCGTAACCTTCAACAGAAATACTCTCCAAAGTCCTCCAAGTAGCGCAACGATTACAGAAAGTCCGCAAAGTTTGTTCCAGTTTGGGAATACGCCTACAGATAATGCATTGGAAGATATGCAAGAGCAAGAACACACACGAGAGTTGAACCGATGTGAAAATCAGATTGTGACGAATAAGACCAACCATCAAGTTAAATTAATAAAAGGTACGTTACTTTAACTTATTAACATCCTAATCATTGAACACAAATTCAGAAATTGGGTTAGTAATCTTCTATACTAATATAAATGTTAAAGGTTGTGAGGATAGATCTCTCTGTATCTGTAGAGTAGGGAGGGTGAGTGTACGCCCACAGCACTTAGGCCATGTGACCCATTGTACATCCTCCAAAGGAGTTGTCCTTCTAGGTCATCGTCCATCCCGTCCTTTCCAGGAAGGTAGACAAGTCTCTGGGAGACATCACCTGTAGGCCAAGACTCGCCGAACACACACTCTCTTATTGACGATAACTCCGGACACTCACATAAGACATGCCTGACAGTTTCATCTTCCTGTTGACACATCCTGCATAGAGGTGTGTCCATTAGCCCTATATTGTGGAGGTGTTTCCTCAGTTGACGGTGGCTAGTCAGAAATCCTACTGTTAAGCTTAGATTTTTCCTGGTCATGTGAGAATGGATGTATGTATGTATATATGTATGTATGTGTGTATGTATGTTTGTATGTCTCTCACGCCTAAACGACTGAACGGATTCAAACGACACTTTACATAAATGCAGATTATTAAACATCAGAATAACATAAAGGCTACAATTAACGAAGGTTTTGTGTGATTTAGGTCACAATATAACGATAAATATTAGGTAAGTTGGAAAAACGCTTGCTCCTTGAGAGCTATCTTCGCGTGAGCTGCCTATAACGTTGGAGTTACATGCAGATAATGTACCGTAAGATTGTTGATCTTGAATAATAGTGCCAAATAAAAGTCCACGGTAGCATATACAGTGTGACCCATTTTTAATGGAAACACCCCCCTAAAATTTGAAGTTGTGAACCGATTTCAATAATTTCATTTTTGAAATGTCAAGTACTGAAAGATCTACCTTGGGACAAAATTTGAAATATTTATTAAAGTTTCAGGGCACACTACGATATTTTTTCAAGTCGAAGATCGGGATTTTTTATTTATCATTTTTGATACTGCACCAGTTTCATTGAATATTTTATTTATTTTATTTACCGTACCGCAGCTAATACGAAGACGATCTGGATGTCTCTCATTAAATACTCTACAAACCTCTCTAGTAGCACTTCTAACGTCATTTCCCGGAAGGCGTACAATTTCAATTTTCTCTCTTACGCTCAATCTTGTAAGGTGATTATTGTTGACAATAGTACACTTAAATCTTTCACAAGTGTCAAACTGTAATATCATTTCCATGGCAACTAAGATTTAAAATGAAATATTAGGTCTTAGTTTCAGTTAATTTGCGTGAAAACTTGAATGTAATTCCGTTATTTTCATTAAAAATATTTACGCTATTCGTTTTCTTTTTCATCTGGCGGCACTTTATTGTTGAAATCATAAAAAAATTATATATTGTGACTGTGTGTGTTTTCGAATTTTTGAGTTGTCATAACTTTGTTAATAATGAATATTTTTTCATGAAATTTTGGTCACACCTATTAAGAGGCACTCTAAATCCAGTGGCGTAGTGATGTTTTCAATATAATAATCGCTAATGAAAAATCCCGATTTTCAACTAAGAAAAAATATCGTAGTATGCCTTGAAACTTTAATAAACATTTCAAATTTCGTCCCAAGGAAGACCTTTTAGTACTTGACATTTCAAAACAAAAATATTAGAATCGGTTTACAACTTCAAATTTTAGGGGGGTGTTTTCATTAAAAATGGTCATACTGTATCTACTTCTTATGTGGTAACCGCTTCATGCGAAATACTGAGGCATGAATACAATTGAACTGGATACTTTTTTTACAATGCACATTTCAGAATACCTGTCGAACTCTTATAGAAATTGATACAATAGTCGTTTTGACTATTTGATATGGATAAACTTGGTCTTTTACACTAAGTAATCGTTTGAAAGTTATCACGATAATATTAACTTGACGCAATGCAGTAAGCCATTACGCACCGCGTCTACCGTAAGACGACGGCGGACAATGCTAGGGGGTAGAGGGGCGGTATGAGCAATGAAGCGACATCGCCAAAAACGTGGGCAGACGCGTGAGGGTAGACTTCGTTGACGGTTGTGTTAGTTTTGCGAATTTCTTTATAGGTAACATAATTCGATTCTCGAAGCTATTCATTACTCGGTGCAGTTGTCATATTTTTCAATAACTGTATTTTTAAAGTAAAAATATAAATTACTAGCTGTTGCCTGTTCTTATATTAACGTACAGCTGAAGCTACTGAACCTAGAATCTTTAAATATGCAGGTAGGTTTTTCGTATAGCGTAAATAAGCATCAAGAAAGGCAATCAGGAATTTCCACCTCCAAGGGGGAAAAATAGGGTTTCAAAGAATAGGATGTTTGCCAGTCTTTGTTGAGCAGTTCGATATATCTATCTCGGAAGGTTTCCAACAGAAACCAAGTAAAATTTAATTGAGATTTTTTATGAATTTGTTCGTTTGCAGGGTCATTAGATGATGAACAACAATATTTTGCTGATATTTTGATGGCTATCAAACAAGTAATGAGTTCGCATTTGCACGACATTCAAGAGAAATATCAGCAGAAATTCGAAAAACTAGAAGAAGAAATGAAAGCCAAAGATGCAATCATCACACAACTCAAAGCACATATCTGTGAACTGGAACAAACCGGCGAGGATTCCTTTACACTGAGTGTAAGTGAAGTAGTCTTGAAAAAAAAATAATCTCTATTGAAAAAATTATCATTTGAAACATAAATTATTGATTCTGTGTGAAAATGAGGGATACCTAAAGCAGAAATTATTTCAAAGAAATTATACTTTGCTGAAACTTGGACCAACATGATACTTATTATTTATTCTACATGATATCAAACATATTTCAATAGTTTCACAGTAATATCTCAACAATAAATGTAGGTAAAATCAATTATATTCTCACATTTTCAAAAATGAACAAAATATCTACTATTACGATTATGTTCATGACAACTTGACACTGGATATAAAACCAAAATGAATTTAAGAAATTAGACTATCGAAAAAATTGCACAAAGAAATTTTGAATACATTATGGGCAAATACAGAATGAACTGAATGGAGTGAAATCGTTACCAAAAAGCAAGAAGAAGGGTAAGAAAGGGTTATATTGAACCTCTAGAGGGTTTTTTGAAAACCTTCTAAATTATCAAAAATCAATATTCAAATAGTTGTACAATTTATAGAAAACCTGTGTGAATTCTAAGTTCACAAGTGTTTATAACTGAATTAATGTTCTTATGTCGGTCGGTAGCCAGGCGGTTCGACGGTGCTTTGTTCACTCACTCGAATTGACTGCCGTGTTGATCGTTGGTTCAAGCCCTAGTCTGAACGATCGATTTTCACTTGCTATCGTAGAAACCCGTGTTAGGAATCACATGTTACAAGGTTAGACCTCTTTAATCCTTAGCTCGTACAAGTTTCGACTTCTGAGGGTTGTCGTTCGTAGGGATGCGACAGCTGGTTAACGGAAAAACAGATTTTAAACAGATTTTTTAATGGCATGTTGAAATGACTTTACAAATTCTCTTCGTGAAGTTTGTGCCTCAATTAGTCCCAAGACAATTCTCAATTGTAGCTAAACTCAACCGGATTAAACAGAAAAGTCAAGCGATTCTACATGCTGAACAAGCTATAGTTGTGTTACATTGACAGTAATCTCGAAATCCTCAAAAATTGATTGTCACTCTTTTTTCAAATAACTTTCGTTCATGTTATTTATTCGCATCGATCACTACAGTAATATTGATGTTGGAGTAACAACATTTATACAAACTAGTATTTTGATGTTCAGTGATCATTAACAAGATTTTGAACAAAGCAAAAATTCAAATGTTTCCCAAAGAAAGTGTTACTGTTACGTGATCAAAAATTTTAGAAAGTTAGTAAATTTTAGTGGTTGGAGTAGTTCTGGTTATTTTGCCGATGCCGCTTGGACACCAAAAAATATCACTATTGTGCAACATTATCATAATGTAACGTGTGAGCCTTCGATTTCCAACTCCAAAATTCACATTGAAGCAGAGGAATTATGTTGGTTTTTTCTGGGCATTCATGTTTTGATTTTGATGTTAACTCACCTTAGAATAGTTTATTTTTACTCAACAGTATATTGGACCTGGATTTCTCTAGAGCCGACTTTTAATTCAATTTCTGTTTCTGTAGGACTCTCTTGATACCGTTATAAGTAGAGACAAGCAATCCTGGGAGGAACCAAGTAATGACGAACAAGAAGAACTAGAAGACCTACCCCGTCCAATCCATGCATGGTCACCACCACCACACAACGTAGTTTTAGATATTGATTCCACTACGGGTAGGTAGTTTTGTTGTTGCTTCAACTATTTATCCTGAGTTTCTGTCTTGCAACTTAATAAAAGAATATTTTGATTGAATGTATTCCCAGAAACTTACGAAGTTATGAGATCAAAATATTGGAAACAGTATCAAGAACTGAAATTTAATAAAAGAATATTTTGATTGGATGTTTTCCCAGAAACTCACTTGAATTTTTTTACAACTTAGTAGTATTTGAACAATCAAATTAATCAGTAACCATTACTCCGCAACAGATGTGAAAAACGTAAAAATTCCAAAAACACTGTAAAAATTCATTCAATGATAGCAACTGTCAACAAGTAAAAATATTTCTCATTATTTGAAATCTATTGTGTTTTTATTCAACTCAGTCAACCAATTTCCAGGACCGTAATTCAAAAGGGAATAATTCACAAAATTATAAATACAGGACCGTATTTAAAAATTCAAATATGGGGGTGGCCCAAGTCAGAGGACACCCTGTATGGAAGATTCATGGATATATTCTGAGAGCCCACATCAAGTGCCAATAGCACTTGAATAGGTCTCTAAAACACGCAAATTTGCCATGATTCAACCGACACTCTAGCTCTTATCGTTTACGAGATCCCCATGTACAGACACAAATTTGAATAGCCCTGTGTATTCTAATCGAATGCAGTAGAAATTTCGCCGGAATTCGCATTATTCTCGCTACATCTAGATCGGTAGCGAACTTCGTACATCCGCGCGCTCTTAGCTACGTCACGATTGGTTTATGGCTACCAGTGGCGGCCGGCGTTATTTTCTTCAGGGCATGATTTTCAACCATACATTCATAANTTTGTAATATTATCCACGAATAATTCCTGTAATTATTTGATATTACGTACGTTTTTTTTTGATTTTTCACATCTTTTCTATAGAATTCGAATTTGAAATTCCATCACTTTCCAAGAAACATTCTAAGTGAACATTTTTTACTTTTATAACTATTTTTGTTTCGTGATCATTCTCAATGCTAGGTCCTGATTAGACAGCTATTGAACTGTGAAGAAACGTTCATCTATCTCATTCAATCGACTTTTTTACTAATGAGATAGAGTTGTCGTTACTCGCCATACCATTTCTTGCTATTAATCACTCATCATCCTATTCTGATATTATAGATACAGAGTCAGACGTTGGAGAAACTTCAGAGACAGAACAAATTGACTTTGATCCGGTTGAATATGAAAACTCCAGCAACAACTGGGAAATCGAACTTTTAGCCGCACAAATGAGAGATAGGCGCTCAGCAAGTTTGGACCATAGCGCAGGACGACCTCTCAGAAAGAGATTCGTCAAAGGATCATCCATGGACCATGAATGATATAAAGCATTTTGTAAAATTGTGATAGAAACTCGATGGAAATATTTTCTGGGTTCTTACTATTTGTTTAATGGACAATGCGACACTTGAACTGAATCTAGAGACATTGCGACACCTGAACAGTTTCGAATATTTCAAATCATAGATTCAATGGTTTCAAGATCAACAGAACAAACACATGGCAAAAAATTGAATTTCTTAGAAACAGAGTGCCTTGTACATTGTGGTGAAGATTTTTCCGAAATTAAAGTTTAGTATTGAGAAATTTCATGAAATTTTGAACTATGTTCATGATTAATAATATATCATGTATTTCGAAGAAGTACTACAAAAATGATATGAATTAACTCATTCGTTTGTTTTCACAAGACGCGAGAGGTATTTCTAGAAAACTGATTGACCATTATTTCATTCCTTACAAAAACTTTCCGAACTGATTGTTACGTTCGAAAGCCGTTTTTATGAGTATTTAGAAACTGACTGTTCGAAAAAATTATTTTGTGGTGAATTCTGAATTGAGATTAAAATGTGTTCTGTTGATTTTGAACGGGAATACCAAAAATCTAACAGGAATCTGAAACTATGTCTCATTGCCGGCTAAAACTGGAATATGATAAAAAAAAAGTATTAAGGATAGATAACATGTGCCAATTACTTGAAATGTGAAAATTGATATCAACACTTGAAAATGCTCATTTTACTCTGAATGATTTGAACAGTTCCATTTCATGATGAGTCCTTCAATGTTGCAATATCGGTCGAATGAAACAGTATTTAACAACAATAAATTATATACTATAGAGAAAATGACCATTTTAGGAAATGTAATAAAAAATAATGTAGATACATAAGTAANACTTGCAGGCATAAACTGAAAAAAAAGCTTAAACGAAATAACTACTTTGATAAAAACATTGAATTATACAAAAACATTTTCCCATTCAGTTTGTACTACAAACATTCGTTATTATATTGAATCAGACATCACTTACAGGATTGCCATACAATATATTATATGGAAAAGGTGAAATTTTACTAACATAGAACATTCTTTCTGACTAACATTTTCTTGTCCATCGGAATAGGCAATAGATGTTGGCAGAAAGCGAAGCCTTTCCATTCGTAACTCTACAGTTCCAGTAGATTGTACGATGTGATTTAGAATACGAAATCAAATGAAATCTCCTGTATTCGCCTAAGCATACTATTTCAGTATCCAGGTTATCAAAGGTTTTTTCCAAATTTTTTATATATGAAGTGAGTTGCGTTATCATATAACAAAAGTTTGGGCTTGCCATGAATAGAAAAATACCTCATTATTAGGCGGTTTAGTATAACTCTAGCAGCCGCCCTCTTCGTCGGAAATGAAGAAATATATTCGTTATAGACAATAACAACAACTAGAACATACATTACCACACAAAGATGTTGTTGGCAAGATATTAACCTTTGGTTTCCGGGGGATTATCTGTAACTGCATAGGGGAGAAAAGAGTTGATATTTTGGCCTTCTGGCATATTTTGCACGACCGTATAACATTAACCGTATGATGCATGTATTGGAAATAGAAATATCTTCTGACAGCGACCCCTGTTTTATACACGCCGAAGTAGCCAAAAACGGGATGGATATCCCTAATAAAGCCATTTATAAACCTTAGCAAAATCGCACAGAATTTTTTTCACAGTTGATTCCACAAATTTTTCCACAAATGAGATCTCTTATTTCATCTCAACAACATGGTTTCATGAGTGACAGGTTAACTGCATCTAATTCAATTGCCACTGAACAAATCATCTGTGATAGTGTTGATGGTGAAGTTAAGATCGATGTTATATACATGGACTTTTCTAAGGCATTTGACCGTATTGATCATTCAATTCTACTTGTCAGGAATCACACGTTAAAAGGTGAGACCTCGTTAGTCCTTAGCTCGCACAAGTTTCGATTTCTGAGGGTTGTCGTTCGTAGGGGTGCGACAGCTGGTTAATGGAAAAATAGATTATGAACAGATTTTAACAGATTTTGATAAGTTAACCCAACTTGGCTTCAATTTCACACTTGTTGATTTACATTCAGCAGCGAGTTAATAATGTTTTCACTATATTTTTCGTCATCTGAGGTGCCGCAGTGTTAAAATCTTGGACCTGTGCTATTCACAATATCAATTAATGACTTGCCAAGGAACTTGAAATATGGTCAATCATCATTCGAAGATGATCTGAAACTGCATACATATGTCACAACACTGCAAGGCTATAAATTTATCCGATCTCAACCAAACATTGTCAAACCTGAGTGCTCTGATAATAAACTCCATATAAATCTATACTTATGAATGCGAAAGTCACTCATTCAAGACTCATCTATCTCTGTTTCTCCATATTGGTAAGTAGTAGGAACAGCGGCGGCTCGTCAGAGGAGGCAAGGGAGGCTTAGCCTTCCCATAAAATTTGAGGCTATTCATCGCAATAAATTAAAAGATATTGACAAATTATTATGATTATTTTTTTCTAAAAATACTTGGGTATCATTACTTTACCTTTAATTTTTAATATAAATACATAATATGCCCGAAAAAACACTATCACTCACTACGTAGTACGTACCACACTGTATCCTGCATCAACCTTGAACGTTTGAAGT
>NW_019291196.1:13316-66383 GCF_000500325.1 Leptinotarsa decemlineata | reverse complement strand
TTTTTTTCGGCGCCGGCGGTTCGAGAGTTAAATCAATTGATTCGAAAATATTATTAAAAAATGTATCGTTATTTCTAAAATTCATCAAAATTCCTGTTAAATTGTTTAACCGTTGTTTTGAGTAATTTGAGTAATTTGGCATTTATTATTTCGGGTTGATGGTTTCTTCGTTATTCATTCTATTGCGGTGCGTTTGAGGTTTGTTGATGCAGGATACAGTGTGCTACGTACCACGTAGTGAGTGATAGTGTTTTTTCGGGCATGTTATGTATTTATGTAAAATTTAAATAAATGGAATACATTTATCATTAAAAATTGAACAATACCTATCACTAATAAAAGAATAAAATAATTCATTGAACAAAAAAAAAATATCAAATTCAATAAAAACTAAAAAGAGAAATTCCGTAAGATTCCAGACGCTGAACTCTACGTAAAAGTAGCAACCTTATTTAGAAAGGATCATATCGCTTTTCCTGTAGAACAGCAAATAAGGAACTCTTCCCTGAGGTTTCAATACGTCTTCATTTTGCACGGTCTTGACCGAAGAATCGTCGTACCTAATCCAGCAATTATAGCCGACGTGGAAGGCATCGGTCACGTAGTATCCAATGTTATCATTTTTGCCTTCGTGGTAAACGACGGCGAATAGATAGGAGTTTCGTTTCTGATGTGGTGGTGGACGGACGTGCCGACAGCGACCGTCCACAAAGAAGGCACGCGGACGCCATTGTTGGGGACGAAATTCAGTTTGTGTTGTGAATGTCTGCCGTCATAGAACATGCCATCATTGAATTAAACGTTTTTTGTGAACAGTCTATGAGGGTTACAGAGAAACAGCACTCCCATTCACGCCGGTTGAAGGCCGGGGTGGACCGGATGTCTACGTGGAGACAGGATTTTACTAAATAAATGTGTTAATTATGTGTAAAAAGTCTTGNCTCTACGGTACATAGGGAGACGTGAAAGTTGCTATTGTGTTTTTATTCAACCCAGTCAACCAATTTCCAGGGCCGTAATTTTAAAGGGAATAATTCACACAATTATAATCGAATATTACCAAAAAATATCGAAATATAAAATTGAATTTGATTTCTCAATATGAAGTGGACTTCTACGATCCAAAAACTACAACAAAAAATACAGGACCGTATTTCCAAAAAATATCGAAATATAAAATTGAATTTGATTTCTCAATATGAAGTGAACGTCTACGATCCAAAAACTACAACAAAAAATACAGGACCGTATTTGAAAATTCAAATATGGGGGTGTCCCAAGTCAGAGGACACCCTGTATAAAAGATTCATGGATATATTCTGAGAGCCCACATCAAGTGCCAATAGCGAAATGTGAACAGATTTTCAATATGTTTGCGAATAAAGAAGATATAGTTGAAAAAATTATTTGGGATTTTTTGGTTTTTCCTGTATATCTCCAGAACCAAAATACGCAACTTTGCCATAATTTAACCGACACTCTAGCTCTTATCGTTTACGAGATCCCCATGTACGAATTTGAATAGCCCTGTGTATTCTAATCAAATGCAGTAGAAATTTCGCCGGAATTCGCATTATTCTCGCTACATCGAGATCGGTAGCGAAGTTCGTACATCCGCGCGCTCTTAGCTACGTCACGATTGGTTTATGGCTACCAGTGGCGGCCGGCGTTATTTTCTTCAGGGCATGATAAAAAAGGTCGATAAAAAACTGATTTTTTCCTCCACAAAAAATGATTTTCGTTGAATACTCTTAGTTTGTGATGAATCAAAAGATTAAGGGGTTCTTGTCAGAAAACTAATTTAGAGGTCAAAACTTACCTGTAATGATAATGTGCAGTTATTTCAGTGTTTATGGTTCTGACGATTTTTCCAAGAAATAAAAAGCATTACCTGAATTAGTATAGATGAAATACTTTGCTGTTTGGAAACTTGTTCATTTCTTTCAATTCTCCGAAAAGCAGCCACATGGGATTCTACTTTTTCATTTTTTTCCTGTACCAGTTCGTATATTTTTTTAAGTGCTTATATTGTTCTGCGGAGTTATTCCGCTCGAATACGAATACGAGTGGCTACAGCGTTGGTCGGCTATAATTTGGCAACCAGGGAACAAATCATATGATGTCATATCTTCAAATCTTATGTAGCCCAAAGAACATAAAGTAGACTAACCTGGGTGGATATGATTTGGATTGTCCATGAACTGCTTGTCTTCTACACCTCACGTTTGCATAAAACATGATGAAATAATTCAATATCCTTCTTGGTGAGTCAAAATGAATACGCAAGTTCATATCAATTATCTATTACAATTTTATCGATTCTTACATTTCTGAAACATTGCACTTAAGTAGAAAGGTAAAATGCACTACATATATTTCTAAAACCTACAGAATTATTGTAAGATTACCCTAAAGAAAATGATTCTTAACAAATTTTTTTGAAGAAATATAAAGTTTGCAAACATTCGTTTATAATTCCAATTTGTATGAAAAATAATGAAAAATATATCTACAAATGATTGTAATTTTTTGTTTTGGTACATTTCTGCACTACAGATTTTTTTCGAATTTCTCATGTTATATCGTTTCGTAACCCGAGAAATTAGGCTTATTCAGTAATTTCTTATAATATACTGATGTTTATTACAGATTCTCGATTGAGAAATTGATAGAAGGTGTTGAGTTTTCTAGCGATTCATTCTTCATTTTGATAAATAAATAACAGATTTACCTAGAGTATCGAAAACGATAATTCAATACAAGCACTATATACAATTCCATATGAGGCACTATTTTTCATTCAAAATAATTTATGATTATTTCAATATTTAGAGTTTAGGCCCTAATCAACTCTTCGTTCAGCAGTATGAAAAACATTCCTCTTAAAAACTATGACAACTGATAAAACCTTCTGTATAAAAAAAAACAACATGACACAAGAATTGACTAATGTGTTCATAACAATTAATCATCACACCATTAAAAATTATTAATAAATAATATATCTCTACAACACAGTAAATAAAGCAACTCAAGTTCAACCTCAGCATTTAGATAAATAACCACTGGAAAAAGGAAATATCAGTGTTGAATTTCAAATGATATCTTTAATTTTCTGGCAGTCTCCTGCCTGAAGATTCAAATTTTGAACTTAGAATTTAAACAGGATCACAATCAGGAAAATATTGGAGTTTTGAAGTATATCTATTTCACTTTCCTAATCATCAGTTATCTCGTCTTCGTGGGCAAATTTCAGAAAAACTTGCTCCAACGTAGTTTGACTAAAGCAGTATTCTTCTATATCTAATTCGAGCTTGGCTGGAACAAACAATGTATGTTAGCAGAATCACAATCATCTTCAGAAATAATTCAATTTTTCAATCCTGGATTACAAGCTTGAATTCAATATATGGTAAAACCGGGATAGATGCCCCAGCGGGATAGATGCCTTATATCCTAAAAAGCTAACTTCCCGAACTCGCGTCTAAGAATTAATTCTATTAGTAGGAGCAGCAGTCACCCTGTACCTGTACCTCAATACCAAAGACAGTTGTGTGATGTAGAAGCTTTTGGCTCGTACGTGTATTTATCTCCGCGACGGCATTCAGACTAAACTACAGTTTAGTCTTCCTCTTGAAGATAATCACTTGGTGATCGAAACACGTGTCGAGGTGTTTACAATAATGATTTGGTGTTGGTATAAAACTCCAGTAATATTACTACACCAAAGGTTCCAAACAGTGTATTACAAGTAACTAATTGCCGTCTCAGTACATCCCTTAACGTAATCATTTTTTTAGGAAAACATCCTATTTTTGGATTTTGACAACGAGAAAAGGCTAGTAAAGCACATTCTGAAGCCTGGTGTTGCAGGATTTCCCCAAATAGACAAGTCATACGCATGTTAGCTTATCAATTTCTTGAAAAGCTGGAGCTAAAACACAATTTCAGCCACCAAAACGAAATGGCTGGAGGTGCATGGTTCAGAAGGTTTATTGAACAAAATCCGAAGCTGTCTATCAGACAAGCTGGAGGTTTATCCGTGGCTAGAGCTAAAGGTCTTAGTACAGAAGAAGTCAATAACTTCTATGATCTTTTGATCAAAGTTCTGACCCAAAATGCAAATGGATAAAATAATGAAGATATCTTTATTGTGTTATTTCAATATAAAAAAGAATGACTGTGTGATGTACATGTTGAAACTCAATGTGAATGTTCCATAACAACAATGAAGAATTTTTATTTTTGTTGAATAAAAGCTTGTTAAATTTAATTTGAGAAAATATGATTATCTCTGCATGTTGAAACATAAGAATTTATATTTCAATTGAACAAACGCTTCAAAAATTTGATTATGATCATTAATGTAATATTAAAATTATTTTCCAATGATATCAATTAAAAGATTTGAAAAAATACAAAATATTTTTCATAATTATGACTCATGTTTTGTGGGGGTTTTTGTTTACCTACACGGCATCTATCCTGCACTGCAGGTATCTATCCTTCTCACTATTTTCGTGGTGGGGCAACTATCCATACAGGTAGGCATCTATCCTCAAAAAGAATGTTCCACGAAAAGCTAATTTTCGCAAAATCTGTATTTGATAGGTCAAAAAATAATAGTAATAATTCAACATGAAGGATTGAGCTAGCTACATTATTGAAATTGTTCGTATAAAATTAATATTTTTCAAATTAGGTGGTTATTTCAGAAAGTGGGGAATCTATCCCGGTTTTACTCTAATAAATATCCAATAATTTTAGATTTTGACGGATATTTCGCAAAAAACAATTAGGTATTGAAGGAAACCCATACTTTCAATATTAATTTTACATTGACTCCCATTGATCAGTAGAGTTAAAATTATACAACATGTGCGAAGATTATTATTTCATATAATTGAGTCCGACTTCTGTGCTGAAAATAACCGGACAAAAACATTCGGGTACTTCAGTTGAAACAGAAATAAAAAACTAATTGATACAGTTTATTATATGATTTTCACTTTGAAGGGTTTCACAGAGTTTACGCTATTGTATAGCGAAACACGTGTCGCGGTATTTGTAAAACTCTAAGTGAAAATCATACAATAAACTGTATTAATTGGTTTTAATATGGATTTTCATCAAGTATCGGCCAGTTCTATTCAATTTGAACAGAAATATCAAAACTGAGATCGAATTGAAGAAACAGGACAGAATATAACAAACTGTGAGAAGGATACTCTGTGGAGAACACAACTTGTTACAACTAGAAATCAAAATGTATTAATAAATAATTTCAAAAACGGAAGTTTGAAGGAGGTATTCGATACCTCTCAAAAATATAAGATTTTTGCAGTCCTATAGTAAGAAGTTAGTCGTCATGTCGTAAGCTGTGGGTGGTGCACGTGAAAATCCTGGAAATGTAACAGATTCTCCTGCAAAACTTCATTACTTTCTGCATCCATGTAAATATTAGGTATCATAATAGGTAGTGAATTTCACTAGTTCGGACTTCCATTGTCTACTATATAAAATGATTTGAAATCCCTGAAACAAGTAAAAAAGAATAATTAAAAAAGGATAGTTGAAAATAACAATTACATTAAGCAACAATAAACCAAATATAATTGTTATTTTCAACTATCGTTTTTTAATTATTGTTTTTTACTTGTTTCGGGGATTTCAAATCATTTTATATAGTAGACAATGGAAGTCCGAACTAGTGAAATTCATCACGAAACATTGTCAATCACCTTCAAACAAACATAATAGGTAGTAATTATTGTCAGGAGCAATATCGAAACAAAACAATGGATACATAATTTGATTCCAAAATTCTCATTATATAAGGTGATGGTAAGTCAAGGTGTATATGAAAACACTGACAGGCGGAATTTTTCTCTGGTGTGGGAAATATATTTCAGTAGGTTTATTTCACGCCGGAGGTTTTAATTCTAGCTATCAAATAATCATATCACCTTTTTCTAACTGCATGAAACAATTGGCCAAAGATGGTACACTTTGTTGAGGTACGCTGAATACCAGTCTATCGGCAAAACTTTCCTGCAAAGTAGCCTCAGGAAACAACGATGCCACAAACTCCCTCAATTCATGATGACGATCACCGGAATCTGAGGTTGGTGTTGAATCTCCTCCTCCTAATTTCATTTCTAAGGTGTAACCAGCACCATAGAGATTTTTGAGATGTTGAGTTGAACCAAGACACCTTGAATTGATAAAAGAAATTATTCAACAATCATTATATTCAGTATTTTTAGAAAGTCGATATTAATTCAATATTCATATCATCAAAATATTTACAAAAAAATGAAAACGGTCTTAAAATCTACGAATCGAGAAAATAAGCATAAGAACTTCAAAATAGGCAAAATAGGTACAAGTCTAGTTTTTTAGGTCTTTTAGTTGTCTATTCTCCTCAAACCATATAGTCTACATGTTTCAGATCAGGAGATCATGGGGGGCTTTTCTTTCTTTTTTCTCAATTTCATTCACAAGGTTCAACTAGCACCATAGATATTTCAAAAATGTTGAATAGTCCCAAGACATCTAAAACTGACGGAAAATTCAGTCTACATCCAACAAGTATTCTTTTCAGTATTAACTCCTTTGTTTGTCAAAGAAATGAACTGTTTCATCAAGTGTCCTTGAGATTTATCCTTCATCTAAGTTCATGATTGAAGTATTTCAAAAATCATTAATACAGTTTACTGTGTTTCAAATTATGAAAGATTCACAAAACCGCAAAAGGTTTAGTTCCAAACATTTCTTCCGGAAACTAAAAGTTTTGATTCTAGATTGAATTCAGTTTGCTATGTAAGGAATTCTTTCTATGCTTTTTTAAGTGTACATAAAATTTGATAGTGATTCATTAGTCTTGCTTCAAGAATCTATTTCATAGCAAAACACGTGTTCCAGTTTTGTGAACCTTTCATAATGAATCTCAGTAAATTGGATTGGTAAGTAATGTTATGAACACTGTCCAGTTCTAATCAATTTTTGAAATATTCCAAACCGTTTCCCATAATGAATAAGGATATTTCTTGTATTGAAGGTTGAAGAGTTAAAGGAGATCATGGGAAAAATGTCACTTGATATGTGTTTTTAAGTGGGTTTTCGCAATTTGACTGGAGTATATTCAGCAGTAGTGATCTTATGAAAATGCAACCTGATGAAGTGGAACATCATATTTGGAACTGAATTGACTAATCAATACAATAAACAATAAAGACCGTCATATCTACAGCTACTGTTCCGTAAAGACCCATCAATTCTATATTTGCAATATTATAACCTGCTAGAGGGTATGTGTCGCTACCAAATATTCAAAATTCCATATATAAATGGCAGTTTACAGATTTGTCCTCAGCACTGAAAATGTCTTTCTTCAATTCTGATATATACGTTTGGAAAAAATAAATTCAATGAACTGACATTAACATACCTCAATTCGCCTCTAACCATAATACCAACTCTCGAACAAAGTGCATCTGCTTCTTCCATGGAGTGGGTGGTTAGAATAGCTCCTCTGGAACCCTTCGAATACAATATCGATTCAATGTTATTCGGATTCCAAAAAACAATTTCGTGTGAATACTTACCTGAAAACTTGCTAAAATTGTGTCCCATAGGAACCTCTTACTCCGCGGATCCATACCAGTACTTGGTTCATCCAACAAAACCACTTTAGGGTTCCCTACCATTGCCATAGCAAAGCTCAGCTTCCTTCTTGTACCCCCAGAACATTGCTGGGTCTGTTTGTCAGCATGTTCGTGAATCTGTAGTCCACTCAAATACAAACTGACTATCCTCGGGATATCTTGGTAAGAGACTCCTCTGATGGCAGCGTAGCATTCTAAATGCTCCCTAACTGTGATATTTTTCCATAAGGCATCGTGTTGGGGGCAGTAGCCTAGCAGCTGAAAGGCTGAGTTCATATTGGAGTTGATGCTCTCGCCTCCAATTTGGACCTGAAATATAAAATAATAGTAGTCGCGACAATTACAATTGGATTTTAAATGAGTGTGTCTCTGGACCAGTTATCGCCCTCACACCAAAAGTAATTAATAAGACCGTAGCAAAACCTATCTGCATCTTTGGTGAGTTTGAAAAATCTAAACTGCTTCTAATTAATAGACTCGAAAGCATCGACAGTTTACGTGCAGTCATTTTTGATAACCTGAAATATTTCTTTCGTGAAATCGATAATGCTCATTCATAAATTTGAACAGTCTGAAAAGGGGAAGTTTCCATGGTTAATTTTGCGCCTTCTTTGTACCTGTTCCTTTGGCGAGGACACATCTCTTCACCATCTAGCGACGAACCTGGTAATTCAATACTGATAAATCGATAATTGAACAAGAACGTTTCATCATTGAACTGGTGATTTCCAGCACAGCTAAGGAAATTGCGTCTACAGTTTAGTCAACCGACCATATGATAGCTTTTTTCGACGTTCCTTCAACCATATAACGATCAAGTTTGTGCTAAAATCATTGCTGTTTCCTTGAGTTCTACCTTCAACTATTGTTGTGGAAGGCATACATTTTGACTACTGTGTATAGAGTTGAAGATTTTGATAGGCCAGAGTGTTTATCGCCCTTCCTCCTTTGGTACAATTTTTTGAAATTATTGATTCCAGCTTCAACAAATATATTTTTTACATAACTCTAGAACGCAATTGAAAAGCAAATATTAAAATATCACAAATTATATGTTTTTCCACTTACGATACCACTTATCGTCTAAATTATCGTTAAAAAATGTTCCAAAGTCACAATTTCTTGAACTATTAGTGAATCAGGAAAAAATCCAGGTGATAATTGAAACACCACAGGAGAATATTCAGTGAAAAAATTACGAACTTTGATAAGTTGATTTAGTTCGCTGATTTATAAAATTCACCAATGTTTTTTCAAGAATATTCATATCTTCGTTCAAAATATAAGTTTATTCATGTTTTTGCAGACAATGCGAAATTGTTTTTTTATAAATCACCTAATTTTAATTGTTATCTAAGAAATTTTTTGTGGTATAATCGACAAATATGTAACAGTTCTCCTCCGAATTTATATTTGTCAATGAGTTAATGTTAAATAAAAATAAGATAGCCAAAAATAGATTCTTCTGATACCCCAAAATTCAAACATCGCTCGAAGTTATTATATATTCGACCAAACATGGCATTCATACATTGGCAATGTGAGAAGTAATTCGCATACATAAATGAAAATCACCTTTCGAAAAGCATATGAAAAACGTTTCCGGGAGGACAATTTAACTTAAACTATATCTTGATTCATTCCAAAACTGTTTACGAAGTTTCACCAACTCAGGAAAATGTAGATATTTGTTCTTAAGTGAGAAAACAATAAATAATGTGTTTTCATGCTTTTTGCAGAAAAATATGGGTCATATGGGTGGAGTTGATCAACTCTGTAGCAATATTGAACGTTATTAGGTCAAGATAAGAAGTCACAAATGGTATATGTTTATTTTTTATCACCATTTGTATCTCTAAATCGTCAGTACATGACATCTACTTAAAAAAAACTATTAGAGAAAGGAAGAGATGTATCAAATTGATACAAATTCCGCGCGAAAATTGCATATTTCTTGTGTTGTATTTGACAAAAAGAACTAGCATCGACTTGTATCTGTATCTTTGTATCTGTAGCACTTGAGGTCCTACTCGGACTTCCATCACTGCACACTGAACAGAGTTCTACAGTACAACTTTCACAAAATTTCAAAATCATCATACCAAGTAGAAAGAACTGGCAAAATGGCCCACCGGTAAAAGCGGAAGAAACTTGGTAGACAGATGGCTCAAAGACCCAAGAAGGAGTGTGAGCCGGTATATACGGAGAAAGAGCAAAGACGAGAGTCGCACTCAACCTCGGACAGGCAGAAGTAGCGGACCATAAGGGGTAATAAACAGGCAGAAGGTCACAAATAAAATATTTGCCATTTTCTCCGAAAGTCAGGCGGCAATTAAGGCGCTTCTCAAGACTGGTGGGTACCCAAAATAAGGTCACTCTAGCTTTGGTACCCGGACATGAGGATCACAAGGGCAATGAGAAGGCCGATGTTCTAGCCCGTGAAGGCGCATCCAAGGCTATAATCGGCCCAGAACCCTTCTGCGGGTTAGCGAAAGCATGTATAAAGACATCCAAAAATTCATGGATGCGAGCCGAATCGCCTCATTTCTGGAATAAGCTTCGATCGCCCAGTTTCACGAAAGACCTGCTAAACCACAACCGTAAGGTTGTAAGGGTAGTTGTGGGTCTACTAACGGGGCATAGCCGACTCAGAAAACATATAAGCAAAATGGGTCTGACAAAAGAAAAACAATGCAGGTTCTGTCAAGAAGAGGAAGAAACCCCACTGCATGTGTTCTGTGAATGCGAAGCGATAGCAAGATGCGGGGAAGAGAAACCAGAGGCTGCCAACTTTATGAAGAGGACAATATCAAGGCTATGGATTCTCATCAAAGAGATCAAGCTAGACAATGAGCTCTGACAACAAAGGAGCATCACAATAGATCTGAAAAGGTCGCAGTGAATCACGCCATGGGTTAACTCTCCGACAATCTAATCTACGGTATGGAGGGTGCTCATTAGCCAATGTTTGAATCAGAGTTTTGGGTGAAAATGAAAATAATGATAATTCTGTAATTTATAATGGAATGCAATAGTTTTGCGAATAGCGAATTCAAACCAGAAGTACTCTGATGCGTATATATTTTTAAAAAAATTACTCACTCGACCCCTGGTAGGAGCTTCTTCTGCGGTAATAATTTTCATCGTTGTAGTTTTTCCTGCTCCATTATGCCCCAAAAGTCCAAATACTTCCCCAGCGTCGACTGCTAGAGACAATGATTTTACTGCAACTTTTGTTGTTTCAGTATCTTCTTCAGATTTACAGCAACATTCACATAGCTTCAACTCGCTACTCGTATATTCTTTATGTAAATTCTGAAAAAGTGAACGGTTTATTCCAATGTAATAACTAGCTAGTCGACAATCGTACTTCAACCATCACTACTGGAGGGTTAGCTATATGGCAGTGCATTAGATTTTTGACTTTCTGTCTTTCAGCCTTCACGTCCTCATCTTCATTCTCTCCTATGTCGCTCAATTCATTTGCATCTTCCACAGGTTCTTCTTTTTTATTCTACAAATATACAATTAAAATATTCCATTTCGTCACAATTACTTAAAAATCAAATATTACCTTGGTTGCTTTGAAAATATCTCTCAGTTTGCCACCACTTTTCTTGATATCGATAACGAGAAGAAAGAAGAACCAAAATGGAATATGAATTAGCACGCCAACAAGCATGACGATGATTTCGCTGGTGAAATAACTTGAAAGTGTTATTTCCGTACATCCCAAATATTGTTGACACATAACATCAACCCTCTGTACATAATAGATCATAGCATAAGGCAAATACATTGTGTTTAGAAAGGAGAATACTACATGTTTTCCTTTATTGACGTGTTTTATGAGTTTGATGTTTTCTGGTGGGAGAAAGTTTATTTTGTATGGCGTGTGTTGCCAGGTTTGATTTATATGTTATTGAGTTAATGTATGCTTTTTTGTACTCGTCGTAACTCTGGATCAGTTTTTTCTTGGTTTGGCCGATATAGAGTTTGTTGCAGTCCGAGCATTGTATGCTGTACACTCCGTTTCGGTTTTTGTCTTCTTATTCATAGCTGTTTATTTTTTGTTTTTTTTCGTGTTCGGCTTGTAAGTGATGTTGATGTTCAAGGGTTTGAAGATGTTTTCTGATTTTTTGGTTTGGTGACCTATGTATGTGAATGCAGTCCATCGTTGTGTTGTTTTATCTGATGGAGTAGTTTGATTCTTGCTCTGTACTTTTTGTTTGATTCTATTTTCTAATGTATCTATTGTCTTTTGGGTATATCCCTTCTCGTTTGCTATTGGGTATATAATTCTCCTTTTTTGTTCCAGGCTTCATTGCTAAGTGGTTTCCTTAGCATTCTGTATATAAATTCGTTATAGTCAGCTATTTTGTGTGATGGTGGGTGGTATGATGGTGCTTGTTTATGTAGGTTTCCTGTATATTGCCATTCAAAATTTTGTTTTATTGTGGTTATATCCGATAGTTATGTCTAGGTAGTTGAGTTCTGATTCGTTTTCATCCTGTATGCTGAAAATTAGTTTATGATTTATGTTGTTGTTTGTTTTATTCCTATTCCTTTGTTTTATGATATGTACAGGCCATTGTCAACATATCTGAACCATTCTCTTTCTTCATCGTGTATTTTTATTATTGTTAAAATTTTCTCATTTGTGGTTTGCAGGTATATTTCGGATATAATGCTAGATAGTGGGGATCCCATCGCCAGTCCATCTGTTAGTTTATAAATTTTTCCTTCGGATTCGAAATAGTTTTGGTTGAATATTGTATTTAGGGTGGATTCCATTTGGTTAATGTAGGTCCTGTTTATGTTTTGGTGTTTTAGTTTATCTGATATGATTTTTATACTTTCGTTAATCGATATGTTGGAGTACGTTTCTTATGTCGAATGAGAATAGTTTAGTGTTCCCGCTGACGTTTGTTATTGAAATTCTATCTGTGAGTTCCATTGAATTCTTGATGCTGTGGTTGTTGTTCCTGTTGATTTTATTTTTCAGTTCATCGGCTATGATTTTTGAAATTTTGTATGAAGGTGCTTTTCCTTTTGTAACTTTATCTGTGCGTTGAGTTTTGGTACTCAAACGAAATGAACTAGATTCAACGAACTGATTATTTCATGTTCCTGAATTGTTTTTAAAAATACCTTCTCAAAAATGAATATGTTATGGTGTCACCTTATACAAGGTCGAAAATAAATGAACTGATGAATCTGATTGAATTTTATCAACCCCTTTTAAATTATGAAGAAACGCACATTTGATATATGTCTGAAATAAAAGTATTGTCAAAACCGTTAGCAGAATCAATCCATCTTTAACTAGATAAATTATTGAGGAGAGTGTCTGGTTGAAGAAGATTGTTATTAATCGCTTGTCGGGTATGGTATCACTTAGCCAACTCACCTCTATCATTGTTTTGCTCAAACAAAAAAATTATTGTAATGTTTGTTTTTAACTTACTGAGGAACATAACCAGAAGAAATGGTATACATCCAACAAAGGTGGCGATATTCGGTAATATTGATTGGGCCGAATCCGTTTTGTCGAAAATATAGCTTACACAGGTACTGAACATTATCGATGAGGGGCAGTATAAAAAGATTAAAATTCCCAAGGTGGTGAGTGCCGGCCACGAGTTGAGAGATCGAGTATTGAAAAGTAATATTATCACCAGAAGTACGGCACATATGAACACCATAATTGCGGCCAATACCAGAAAGTACGTCACGAAGTACATAGTGAAGGATAAACCATTGACTCTCAGTTGATTTTTCGCCTTTATCTGCAAAAGAAAAACATTTTGATAAAACAAGTTTCGCAATTTTTCATGGATGAACTTCGAATGATAACAGTTTTCACTATCATTGATGAAACTCACAACGGAAAAAATGACAAACATTGAAATTAATTCGGTTGTGGAAGAAAATATAGGTCATCCATATTTGAGTTAATTTCACAAGCTTTTTCGAATAATTTGTTCTTTTCACTACCATTTCATTGAAATTCGTTCATTACACTTTTCTGGAACTAGAGTCTGAAAGCACCATTTTTTACGTTTACATCCTTTAATAACTTTTGATTTAGATAGTCTTCATTTATGATGAATTCTCCTTCTGAAGAATAAACTATCAGAAACAATAACCAGCAAGATTGAGTTAGAAACAATAACCACCGATCGGAAAACTTATACAAAAAAGCAACATATCTTTTTTGTAGAAGTTCACCAATCGGTTATACAGCAACTATCAGTTTTTGACAAAGTTTCTGAATTCATCATTTCTTGAAAGGTATTCAATGGACGCTGGTAGCCTGTATGCTGATACCAGCACACCGTAGAACCTATCAGATTATCTAGGGAACCCGAAGAAGAGCCAAAAAATTGAGATTATTCAATTATCTCTAAGCCAGGTTGAATATCTAGTGCATGAGCAGCTTGTATCTCCTACTACCGATTCTTCAAATCCCCTACTATTATTGACAATGAAACTTCTTAGCTTGAAGCGCCAACATATGTCCCTATTTTGGCCGAGAAGTAAACTAGAATGCGAATATTTGAGCTTCTATGATGCTAGCGCGGGATCTACTCTTTTCAAATTTGCTTAGTCTTCTAACACTGGAATATCTGAAGCACATCTTCGATTTGAACAACAAAGTTAGATGATACCTTCTCAATGGAAATTTTAACACTGTTAATCGTCAGCAGTATACTCGTGAATTTTACCAAATAGATTATACCTGCGTCAAATGGTAAATCATCAAAGGTACTATCATGCTCTAGTTTCGTCTTATATAACATTGGTGTTTAGACTTTCTAAGTTGATTCTAATCATGATTTAGATAATTTTTCCGGAATGTCAGCGCAGGACAACTTTTTCATTCTCAGGAATGATGCAATCGATCAAATTTAGAGATTCATGACATCTGAAGATTATTGATAGAGTTGGAAACTTTTATCGAGATCACAAGAACTGCGGGAAAATCTTCAAAGCACTCTGGGAGCGGTGTTTGGGAGTATTTTTTTTCTCATTTGGAAAAAGCGACTCAGGAAGTTTGTTCCGCAAAGACACCGGACTACAAATGAAAGATTTGTTGGAAAGTGAAGTCTGAGGTGAATTAAATCGAACTTCGATGCGATGAGCAATATATTTTGCCGCGTACTTCTGTGTGGAATCAAGCGAGTTAAATCAGTTGTATCAGTTGTACACTTCCCGAGAAATTCCTATAGAAACGAAACAAGTCTCCAAACTACCTAACATATTTCAGGCTATCAGATTTCCTGTATTACTGGGTCTCCAACCAGGTAAATGTCATTTTTTTAGGTAGAATTTCGGTGCAGTCTCAAGAATATACTCAGGGCAAAGTTCGATATATGCAAGCAATATTCCGAGGCACATCAAATTTGAGATTTACACTTCATTAAAAGTTGCTGAGATGTGCATAAATTTCTGGATCGAAATATTGTTTCTGCTTCACTACCATGAAACCACGCCCGGAGTAGTTTTAGTGTTTGCAGAAAATACTGAAAAGATTTAAGAAGTGTTTTTCTATTTGACGGTCGATGTCGGAGATGGGCTCTACAATAGAAGGCCGAACATTCTAAGAATTTCGAATTTTTTTATAAGAGTTTCGACATTTAATTCACGTCAATCTTCCATTATTTCTGGGATAAATTCTTGTCTACGACTTTCTCAACGTTCATACATTTTATATCATGAATTGATTCTTGATAATTTTAAATTTATGATGAGGTTCACTTACTTCTCTGTCATAAACCATGTCAACTGCTAAACTAACCGGTACAAGTGCAAATATCATTCCCATTGTGAATGTTGCAGTATAGGCTCCAAGATTGAATTCTGGTTGAGAGGTTTGTTGAAATGGTTGGGATTTCACTTCAATTGGCATCCACTCACCTTTCTTGACTTGATCAGGGCTCAAAATTCTGGAAATTAAGGTGATCTGTGTTGAAAATAATCATAGCCAAGTAAATGAATATATTCGTACTGATTGATAGTATTTACTGTAAGATTTTCACGATTTTTTTCAAGGACAAAACACACTATAGAAAAATCCTTGAGGCGCTCTTAGAGCGGTGCCTGTGCGAAAGTAGTGATTCACACTGGATTTGAATCGCTGAAGATTAAATCCATTTGAAAAAAAGTTCTCAGTAAGTTTATTCCACATAAACGCCGTTCTCCAAATGAAAGACTTCTTAAACAGTGAAGTTCGATATGTACTGAATTGAACCTCAGAAAGATGAGCAGCCACAGCCCGTCGCGTATTTCTGATATGTACCGATCTTGATGCCAAGTCACTTGAACACCTCCCGTGAAAGTATCTATAGAAGAGAGACAAATCTCCAACTTTTTTTTCGATGTTAACAATCAAGGTTACAAGTGATGTTTGCAACTCCAATTAGGGGAATAGCTCTTTTCTGAGTGGAATCCAAAAAAGGTCTGATCTGAGCTTTATATAGCATCAAAAGTTGCTGAGGTATGTATACTTTTCTGGTTCGAAACAGTGACCAAACTTTTGAGAAGCAGCTTTTGCAATTCCAGCGACATGATTGTGCCAAGATATATCGGTGTCCATTTTAACCCCCAAGGAACTTATCGAAGCAGAAAGCGAAATTGTCTGACCTGGCATTATCATATCCTGTTCGGAGACATTTATCTTCTTGGAGAAAACCGATGCCTGGGTTTTTGAGGCATTGAATTGAACTTAGTTAATTTCACCACAATTCGAAATGACTTCTAGAGCCTCAGGATATTCAACCTCCTGCTGCCGATGGAGATGTGCATCCGCCGCCGATGTCCTGGAATACAAATGTAATGACGAGACAAGTGAGCTGTCGTCAGCAAAGCAATATATTGGATTCTTGATTTTTTCCAATAATTCGTTGATTGGAGACAATATGGATCCCTGTGAAACACCAGCGTTGATGGTGAAAGTTTTAAAGAAATATCCACCAATGGCTACTTGCAGGTAACGTTCTTTCAGGCCATAGCATCGAAGTTTGGCCAGCAAACCCTCATGCCACACACGGTCAAAGGCCTTAGAAATATCAAGCGCAACAACTCTTGACTCTCCATGTTTCTCGATTGCGTTATTCCAAATATGGGTGACATATGATAGAAGGTCACCTGTTGATCTTTGTTTCTGAAAACCATATTGATGATCGCTCAAGATATTGAAGCCTTCCAAATATTTGAGGATAGGTGGTTTACTGCTTTCTCCATGTTTTTTGATATCAGTGATAGCAAAGCAACGGTATATAGCTATTTGGAAGAGTTTTCTTGTCCTTTTTGGTAACGCGGAACGCGAGCAATCTTCCAACATGAAGGAAAAACTCCTTTCTTATAAGGCGATAAAGGGTTTTACAAAAACAGCAACTCATGTTTCACTTCATATCTTCCAATAGCGAGAATGGAAAATCACCATCGGTCGGTCGGTAGCCAAGCGGTTCGGCGTGGGTGCTTTGTTCACTCACTCGAATTGACTGCCGTGTTGGTCGGTGGTTCAAGCCCTAGTCTGAACGATCGATCTTCGCTTGCTATCGTCCAACCCGTGTTAGGAATCACACGTTAAAAGGTAAGACCCCGTTAGTCCTTAGCTCGCACAAGTTTCGACTTCTGAGGGTTGTCGTTCATAGGGGTGCGACAGCTGGTTAACGGAAAGAACAGATTTTTTTTAAATCAATGACTTACAACTTTTTTATATCTTACAATATTAGTTACTACCAAGGGTTCAATCTGATGATCAATTCAACTACTTGAAAGACCGGATAATCGTTATCTTCTGATTTCAGTGGAACCAGGTAAATGAAATTAATTACTTCTGATTCAAAATCACCAAAATTTTGAAAATATTTCTTGGAATCGATATAATATTCTCATTCAGTGTTATTCCAGAAGATATTATTAAATCAAATAAATAACTTTCGGCTCACCTGTAGATTGCGTTACTTATGAGATTCAAGGCAATTGGTAAACTATGATGCTCTGTATCGTTATAGAGGACAGTTACGCTGTAGTCCAAATTTTCAAAATAATTTACATTAAACGCCGCCATATGTGGTTCCGTATAAAGAAGCGAAGAAAAATTTCCATCGTAATCATCCAAGGATGACACGCCTAGATCGACCATCTGCTGCAGAAAGTTATCTAAGTTTGATTCCGATGCATTGTGAACCGCAATGGGTGTTCTACTGTAAGTGCTCATGTTTAGAGCCAAAGAGTGCATCTTCAAAGGGCCACTCTGTATGCTGTTGAAATAGAGACCTAGTGTAGCTATTCCCAATGGCAGTAATATCATGAAATATAGCTTTTGTATGTCACGCATCAAGCGTAAAGCTCGCAATCTCAATAAAGCTACCATGGTCTGAAAGCAATTTGGATGGCATTCAATTTTCTCAAGACCAATACCGGTGATTGGAGACTTTGTTTCACTTATTATTTCCAATCCGCCTATTTGAGTTGTATCTCCTCCACCTGTATTACAACCACAAAATAAATATATGAAAATGAATATTTTCGATGATGATACCTTTACTATCAGGATTGAGCATGTTATTGGTTTCATTCTGCAGAGATTGGTAACTGGTACTCTTACTCTGCAAACTCAAACTTCTACTGAGAGCTCTGTTCCTCACGATTTTTTTCGACAAATTGTCAACGGTACATTCAGTTTCCTCATCCCTTTCTAAGTGGAGGAACACTTCTTCAAGTGTTGTCATTGACACTCCGTAACTAGATATACCTAGAAAAAAATACTCCATAAGAAATATAAAATAAATTATTTGTATGTATATTTGTGTAAATGTATATACTTATATGTGTATGAATGTATATATGTGTGTATATATATGTGCGGGTATGCATGTTCGCATGCGTACTTGCGTGTGTATGTGTAATATTTAGGTTTTAAATGAGTGGTACATTATGGAATCATGTTATTGAAATAACACATGTACGTTCTTTACGAAGTCAATCCGGACAGCTAATCCGACTAATGTACTAATGTATTCATTACTACTAATAAAAAAAATCAAAATAATTTTGAAAAAAAATGCCGCTTGTGCCATACAAAGAAACTGCCGACGTTCGGTAATTATTTAGTTTTTATGCCATTCGAATTTACTTAGTATATACTATACCTACTATGTACCACTGTTTACGTTACATTATTTTTCAAGTCTATTTGGTCATTAAGAAAATAATCCGAATTTTTGACGGCAGTGATTTCTCAGCATTTCGATGTATTGAGTTTCAAACTGTTCAAATGTAAAGTTGAGATGAATTTCATAACCGGGTACTCAAAGATGGTTTGACGTTAGGTTTATCGTAACTGTATTGAAATTGATATTGAACTGATTATTATGGATATTATTCTCTGGATGATTGAAGTCTTTCGCTGCAAGAAAAAATTTGTCATCTAACGAAAATAATTTTGATTGGTGACGTAGAAAAAAAATCGTGAGAGAAAAATCGTAAAATGAAACAACTACGAGTACTATATGTTTGAATTCTGTGATCTGTCAAATGGTAAATTAAGATAACTGAAGGGTTCCATCGTACAAGTTTGTTTTGGCAAAAGTCCTGGTTTTGTGAATGTTTCATGTTATATTAAATATATTATTTTACTCGCAGAAAAGTGTTGATCGTAATTGTTATTCGTGAAATGCCGACTCCATTTTCCTCATCTATGAATCGTAGGTAATCGCCTATTTTGAAATATTCAAGCATATGACTATCACAAAATGAATAAATGGAAATGACTGTTTTATGTCGACGTCTTTGGAGTAGGCTAAATATATTCTCCAGATAACTCTCACTCAGATGTGAGGTTTCGTCTGATCTAATCGAGTCATTTTCAAAATTTTTGAATCCATACTAACTTTATTAACTTCTCAAATTACTCGTATTCTTCTTATAATTTTTATAAGTTCATTCACAATCAGTCAATTCGACTCAATTTCCCAAAATTATTTTCTGGTCATAAAAGGTAAAACTGGAACCTCTGACGTAAAATTAATCCACAATAAGCAATTTTTCCAAACACCAGAACTGCAATACCCTTCTCGACGCACGTTTTACCATCCAAGTTGGTGTCTTCGAGAAATGGAAAAAACAAATTCCTCACTTTAAAACGGTTCTCATCACCGACATACATCAATGATTGCGGGTAGAAATTTGCGAGAGTTTCCCCTAATTTGAACAGATTGATTCATGAACACGTAACAATGGCATGCGCAGCACTGAATTTTTTTGTTTTTCGAAATCGGATATATGCAGCATGTTCCTGAAAACTCTCAATCTAATCCATATAATTTTTGTCTCAGTCCGCAGAGCGTATTTCATATATCCCTAACTTTTCACTTCCAAACATTTGTTGAAGTGAGCAAAAAGTTTCGAAGGCTACTTACACATCCAACTTTTTGAAAATACGATCTAATCCGATAGTGTATCGTGGTTCATATGAACGAACAATAAACTTTGGATTCTCAATATCGTAACTTTCTCCAGCCAAGGTGAACCTAATGAGCCTATGGACGAATAAATTTAGAACTGTCATTTTGTCTTGTGGATAAGGGTGTGACCAATCAAGTATCAAATGATAATAAAATCTTCATCTCGCAACTTTACATCCTTATCCATAAAGAATAATGGCTCTGAGGAAAGCTCAATGATCATGTGTATATGCAATAGTCATTTCAACCATCATTTTATTAAATTGGCATTGTCAGGATATGAAATCAACTGGAGGTTAAAAATAATTTTTTATTTGTATTTCTGTCAATTATATCATCGAGAGTTACAAAGATGATTTTTTCAATAATGCTACAAAAATAAAGTTCATAATGTGCCCTATCCAGTGATTTCTGATAATTTATCTGCATTTTCTAGCATACGTGCACCACTTGTATTGATGAAATTAATGAGCATAATATACAGGGCGTTCCAACATTTTGAATAATGTACGAAACGCTTTCGAGAGTAGACTGTATTATAGTATAAACGACAGCGAATTTTCTATTTTTTCTTAAATAAAACGTTCAACATTAAATTTCTCAATAACGAATGAACCAATGAACCAAGACAAAAGACCTTTCAAATGATGTACCACTCGATTCCCCATGCCATTAAAAAAATAGGGGGGTAGTTGCTGGCCGCAGGGGGGTGAAATTTTGGGTATGATTTTCGTATCAGAAATAGCCCCCTAGAAATAAAAATCGATGTGTTCTGTGAAATTTTTGATTACATGTCCGTTTCTGACTTACAGGAGAGGTCAAGTTTTTGTTGGAGCGGCCTGTATATTATCGAACTAAATTGGAATAAAAATTACTACTCACCCAACTTACTACTCTTATTATTGATTTCTTGCTCTATTGCCGAGAATAATGATGCAAAATTCTCAACAGCATTATGAGGTAATATGAAACTGAGTTCACGACCGTGTCTTCTAGCCCTTTCAGCTTTGGGAACATGTGTGGTAACAAGTCGATTGATAGCATGTTCTTTACATATTCCTTCCAGAACAAGAGTTAAATGGTAACCAATACCAAATTTATTTTTCAAGAAGAGCGAGCTGCCACAACATCTTATGCTACCTTTTGATACAACTGCTTTTCGGTCAGCTGGAAAATAGTAAAAAAAATCAGAACAAAACTTCTCATTATGCTGATTTGGAAACTTCAAAAAATTCAGAAAAGAAATAGGAAATAGTTTTTTGATTTTGTTGATAGATATTTTTATTGTGAAATCCGTGAAATATTCTCATTTACGATAATAGATAATTTATTTTGTCATCGATAGTTTCCTATATCTATGATTTTGAAATATCGAATAATTTTCATCGTAAGTATTTGGTCTAAAATATATATTTCGGTAAAATTTCGGTGTGCGTATTAAGTTTTGTTTCTTGGGTTTCTTATTTGTGTTGCAATTGTTGATTGAAATGGTGGAAATCCTTCTGATTTTGAGAAATAAATGTGTTGAATGTGTTGAAAAACGCCCAGATACCTCGATTGGTATTTTTGTTGTGCATTTTGTCGACAAAAACCTTTTGAAACATATATCACGTATCAGTAGTCAGAACCATTTTCACTATTTAAAATACAATTCTCTATATATCATTCAAATTTTGGATTCTTCAGAAAATTCTATATTTATTTCATGCACGTTGTCCTTCACTTGTCTTCAGTTGCAAAAATTAACAATAACTTCTGGCAGGGGTACGAAGTTGAAATTAGGATTCAGCAGCAAAGAAACAAACAGATTCGATGAGAAACCTATTTCTATGTTTCTTCGCCACACAAAATGGGAACATCGAAAACTATATGATAAATAAGTGTTAAATGTTCTGTAAAAATGTATTGCACTTAAATATTTTTTTATGTTAATTTTTGCAATGAATCTGAGTAACACCTAATATTTCTGTTGTAATTGAAGATATGTATAGATTGCTAAACATGAAATATGTCAAGAATATTGTGAAGAATCTATAAATTGAACTATTGAATTTCGATTGAAATGCCAATCGACATTTTTTGAACACGCCCCCATTCATTTTCGAATGTATTTCATTCGGCTAATGCATTTAGCTAATGTTCATCATGTATCTTTTTTTGTTTGTCCTCTTTTTTACCGAAGACTTATCATATTGCCAATTTGCTCAAGGTACAGAAGTCCTGAACATGTTTATTTAGTACTAATAATAAAAGTATAATGAACCTAAAATATCTGCCTCATCCATAAAATGCGTAGTTAGTAAGATAACCTTTCCGTGTCTTCTATTCTGGAGAACAGACCACATGTGCCTCCTGGAGTATGGATCAACCCCTGCAGTTGGCTCGTCTAGAATAATGATCTGAAAATAAGAAGAACGTCAACTTTGTGATGATATACGTGTTATGAATTACTTTAGGATCTCCTATGACAGCTATACCGATAGACAATTTACGTTTTTGGCCGCCACTCAAGTGTTTAGCAGACGCGTTGGCCTTATCTGTGAGATCGATATCTCTCAAGGTTTTCATTACTTCTAATTCTATTGCCGAAGGATGTATGCCCTGAAATTGATTGTTTTTTTCAATATATAATTACATTCATATTTTCTCATACATATTGAATTAGGTATAATGAAAATAAAACATTCAAAGTAAAATCGCCAAAAACTGCATATCATCGTTCATTTCAAGTTAAAAAATATTATTGTATAAAATGTGGAGGAAATTCAGTTCTTGTACCTTAACAGCTGCAAAAAATTCCAAATGCTCCCTCGGAGAAAGATTATCAAACAGTATATCATGTTGCGGACAAACTCCTGTCATTCGACGTATTTGATCCATATCGTTCGGGTCTCTGTGAATTATATAATTATTATATTTCGAAATCTCATATTTTCGTAAAATACCTAACGTCATATCCGAAAATGTAGGCTGTTCCAGCGGTGGGAGAGGTCAAACCTGTTAGAATGTTGAAAAGAGTAGTTTTGCCAGCACCGTTATGACCTAAAATGGCGGTTATTTGCCCCTCGTAGATAGTTAAATTGATACCATTCACAGCCTTGATCTCGGGTTTTTGGCAATGCTGAAAAAAAAACAATAATTGTCAAACATACCAATTCATAAGGAAGGGGGGAATTTCTCCATAGAAAACTGTGATTTTTTTTAATAGTTGATAATGTTTCATGTTGAATATTGAAAGTTTCATTTCCATTTTTTCAAATGGAAATGGACTGATTCATTCCTGATTGATTCGAGAATAATGAATTAGCACATATCATTAATTAAGGTCTCAAAAATCCTGACAATTTTTTTACCAAGTTCGACAAGAGATGTTTTGATATTCGGTGATATATCGAAAATATAATCAACTAGAAGTGGTAAAACCATCAGCGAAATAGGTGGATGTTTGCTTGAAATGGCGAGATTCGAATATTACATAATTTCACACCACCATCGATAGGAAGGAAGATGTGCAATACCATAAAGATACAACACAGAAAGATAATCGCTGATATCACATCACAATTGACACATTTTCCTTATGGACTGTCTGAGATTCATGTCAAAGATATCCCACTCAGACCGATCATCCAAAAAATCGTCCAAGTTCTTGACAAATTCAAGGCACGTTTGGTGTTGCTGAACAAAATCAAAGACAACAAAGATTAATTCGTTTTGACATTGAAAGCCTCTGAATCAACGAAAAAATATTACAGATTACCTGTAGGAAACATCCAAAGAAGAGAGTCTGAAAACAAGAACACAAACTAGAACACTGTATTCCGAAATACTTATTTTAGTTATGGAATAAATTGTATGCATGAAAGGATAATTGCCAACAGATCACCACTATTACCGATAATAGGTAACATTTACATGGAATGGTTCAAAACTGTGGAGATGACTGAAACATCTCCTGATGATGCTCACTTGGTTAACAAAACGCGCGTCGGGGTAGCGTTTTTGTTCTGGTGAAGAAAAATTATTTTCGAAAGACCTGAAAATTGTTCCTTGAGAGTGGAAATACTTTTTCCAAAACATGGACTCGCCAGATCTGTTTTTGGAAATTCTGATAATTATCCTTCCTCCATAGAGATATTTTTGATGAAAGCTGGTAGTTCGGCAATTTTCTCAGCAATGATTTGTATTTCTGTTTTTCAGGATTCTTATCACATCAATAACGTCACATTCTAATATTGCAGCAAAACAGAAAGTGTGTTTTTTTTGTTTTATAGATTATTGGATAGATATTGGAAATGGTCGATCGTAAATGTTTATTAATAGCATTTGGTTCTATGTTCCAGAAGAAATTACTGAAAGCATCAATTCCAACAATTTCATCATTCTTTTTTATTCGATTCTTCCACTTTCATCCATTCACTCTATCAGTTTCTTATGATAGTTTAAATTAAACCAATTTCTCAAAGTTTTGCTCTTAGTTATAACATCGTTATTTACCCACCTCTTAGCAGTTTGTGACTATTGTATTTTTATTATAATATAAAGTAAAACCTCGTTGATCTTATTCTCGTCATTTCATCTCCTGAAGGTTCGTAGGGCCACAGCTGGTTAGCGGAAAACACATTTCAACAAATTTCATCAATGCTTGAAGAAACGGACTGTAATTATCTGAACGGAAAAACCTCACCAAAAAGTAGTGAAAACATCGCTCAACTAATATGTAAGTAATTTCGAATCTTCAGGGACGAATAATTGCATAAAAACAATTTTGACTACTAATAATCTGAACATGATGATGTACTGGTATTCAAACTAATTAACAGTTTTGTACGGTGGATGTTCCGGAACAAGTATAAAGATACCGAAAGAAAAAAATATTCTGCAATAGGAACTTGTGCAACTTACATAAAAACTTTTGTATAGATCAACAATTTTTATTGCTTCCCTACCACGCATTTCTCTTGGTACAGGTTCTACATCGGATGCTGAGTCTGTGTTATTAAGAGAATGTACAGAACCGTCTCCATTTGCTACCAGGGGCATCTGAAATGAAATTTACGTATACATGTTTAGTATATATATTTTTTTTAAACAAGAAGCTAATTTCTTCATGTGTTGATATTTAGATATTCATCGTTCTTAACATTCAATATATTACCGTATTTTTAGTATATTCACTAGTGAATCTGACATCTGAATGAGATATCTTGAATTTTCGGAAAGAACTTCTGATGAAAGAGTAGAGAATATCACTCTACAAAAGATATATATGATCAAACTCGCGGTATTTACAAAAATTCTCTAACAAATTTTCGTTTCGAACAATATCGTCTCACTTTGATTATCAAGTTGAACATAATATCAGAAAAATTTTTCGCCTTCTATTTGGACAACTTACCTTCTGCAAACGTTTTTTGGGACACCAAAATGATGGTTTGAAACAAAATAAGGGCGATCTTTTAACGCCATGTTCACCTAAAATATAAATGGCAAATCAATCAACTCAATATCATCTGCAGCGTAATATTTGTCAGCTCACTAACTTGGTATTACACTATCTAGATAATATGCCAGGAATCCATATAATATTATATCAAATGACATCATGATAAGACTTCCACCAAAGGGCATTCCAGAACCAGACCAAACGTTGTTGAAATTCACACCTTCTCCCGACAAATCCATCACCAAAGCCTGAAATATATTGAATGTATGTGAAAATAATAAAATATATTCCATATATATTCCAATTCTTACATTATCCATTGCCAAAGCAAACCCAGATGGACTTATCAACGATAGAAACCATAATCCGACAGAACTTGAGTCGTGCAAAAATACTTGGATGAAATAGAAAAAACTCATAATTGTAACGGCAAAATTTCCCAATATTCCAGCTGTCTGAAAAAATCTCAGATATGAATTCGTCAAGGCGTCAATATCCACTCACCCTGGATTTATCAAAAAATGGAGTGATCATGAAACCAAACATAATGATGGTCAAGCAATAAAGCAAAACCAAAATGAATATCAGTATTATACTGGTGTTGGTGAATACCTTCAGGGTGAAGAGAAGAATACAGCACACTATTGTTAAAAACAAGACGAAGACTCCGTAAATAATAAACCAGGACAGCCTAAAATACTCCAAATTGACAACCAATGATAGTAGATCGAAATTTACTCACCAAAAGACCGAATCTTTGAGCCCCATTATCTTCATACCTTCTTTAATTTTATTTTCCTTTTCACCCACTATCAGTATCAACAAATACGTAATGAACTGAGATAGAGACATCACCATGTATATGGGTATAATAATTCGGATGTAAACCATCCAATTCCCGGTGTGGGCGTGTTTTGGAAACATTTCCAATAACAATCGAGGCACTTTCAAATTTGACTTGGTGTCAATCTATAACAAATAAACATACCTATACTCAACAATTTTTTTTCATCTTGTGTTATTCAACCCAAAAATAAATCATTTGAAAAAATCGGGAATGGTGTCATAAAAATCTCAAATGAGTATCTTAAAATGAAATTACAATTGTGACTACAAATATATCGTCCCTTACCCTTATTCGAGTATAGTCTAACAGAGCCTGTAGGGCCAAAAACCCGGAGTAAAAGTACTGATTTACTGGACAACTGTCACCTCCTTCCATGGCTGGTATAACTCCCGCATATTTATACCACTGGCTTTTTGTATCTCTACAAGCTAATGGGGAGCTGTATAAGCTGGTTGTTGAAGGTGTACCATATAGCGAAGGATTCGTTCGAATTTCGTATCTATAAAATCGTCAAAATACTCATCAGTAGCAAAACATGCATTAAGAATTGTTGATCTGAGGCTAAATGCACGAAGTTGCTTGGCAATTGAGTTCAAAATTGAGGAAAGTGGTGCATGATCACGTATTTTTATACAGTGTCAATTTGAAAACGTGCCACCACACTATATTCCTTTATGAATAACCTGAAAGCAGGTCCAATAGAAGCAATAGGATGGCCCCAATGATCACCGTACCTCATCACCTCTAGATTTCAACCGATAGGGCATCTGAAATGTATTGTTTATGAAATACAGTTTCGTGATTTGAAAGACTTGAAGAGAATAATATCCGCTGCGTGTAGAGACCTTCAGGTAGCAGTTTTTATTTTTCATTGCACAATACTTAAAAAAGCTGAATATTATCAACGTTTTACTTGATTTCTACAAAAGTACTCAAAGAAAAGTTGAGTATGTGGTATATTTAGAAAAATAGTTGAACGACCTTCAAAATGAGGTCAAATCTCTTTTCATTTGATTTTTTAGGGGTTGTGTATGCCCCTGCTAGAGGGTTGATGTAACTAAATTGAAATATAGCGTACAAAATGACCTCTTTGAAAATAAGTTTGATGTGTTTTTGCTTATTTTAGGTTATCTATAGAGGCCAAAATATGGAAAGTGGAACGTTTTCAAACTGTATATTACTGTATATTACTAATCCCACAGTAGAAATAGGAGAAAATAGAATCACTCGTTCAACTCAACACATACAACAACACTATCGCAAACTTACTTAACGAGTGAAATAGTCAGTATTTCATAAATGAAGGAGATCTTCAACTCTACCAGTAGTTGTGTTTTGGTATTATGAAAGTATCCACAAACTTTCTCATGAAACAAAAATTTTAAATTGCAGAAAAAGGAAATTAGTTTCATGACCGTACAATAATAAGTTCTTCTTCTGGTCCAGAAAATGAGGAAGATGGATACCATGAAAAAAGTATAATTTATAACTGTCAGCAATAGATGTCCAGGAATAATTCAATATTGTGAAGAATAGAAGTAGATTAAAATGTAATTTTCATATTGCATCATTGATTTACAAACATGTGTTAAGGATTAATTCAGAATTCCTAGCCAAATACTCACTGAAGAGGTCCATTAATTGGTCCAGGTTCATCGAACAAAACAGCAATGGGAATATCTTCTGATTTTTTCCAGTAAGCTGACATCAAATCCTTCTCCGTTGCGTATAGATCCCAATTTATTTTGAAGTTATCTGGATTTACTGAATCCCAGAGAATATCAACTTTATCCAGAAAATCCTGAAATAGTCAAAATAACTTTTGTTAATGTAACTGAAATGTTAAGGGAATTACGGAAATTTGCATTGAAAAAATAATTACCAACACATCTGTTGAATTTGGAACTACCGCAATATTGTGGCTTTGTAACTTTCCAAAATGCCCTAATAGTTCGGCTTCTCCTCGTGGAACATCTATTTCTGGTAAATTTGGATTCGGAAACGTTACTTTCAGAATAATCAGGATAGCCAAAGAATATAACGGCAACAAAACTTCCTGTAAAAAATTGAAAATACAGAAACTAACACCCAGCAAATAGAAATTAAATGAATTATGTAGATAACTTCAAAAATTGATAATATTCATAGTTCAATATTAACTCATTTATATATATACTCATGTTCCACTATCACTTTGTAGTAACCATTCCCTTGAAAATGATTTTTGATGATGTCTAGTTCCTTCTCGAGACCTTCATTTGTATTACAGAGGCCGAAAGCACGGTCCACTAGAATCTTAAAAAGAGGAATCAATAAGACTCTAGTAGATCATGCTTTCGGTGTCTGTAATACGAAGAAATGTCACGAGAAGGAACTAGGCATCATCAAAAATGATCTCCAATGGAATGGTTAGTCCAAAGTGATGGTGGAAGCTAAAAGGCAGCAATTCGTCCATCATCAAAAATATTAAACTAAAATCTTCTCATATAAAAAAATACAGAAAATCTGGTTCACAAGCAGAATTCCTTGAATTTGTGAGACTCAGACGTACTATTAAATATCAAATAAAAATGTCCTAAGTACATGGAGAATTTACAATCTTCTTTGTCAAAGGACCCCAATAAACTCTGGTCATACATTCACTCCAAGAATAATACAACCAGAATACCGGGCAAATTATATCTTAACAATAATACTGTAGAAAATCCGCAAAATATTGTCAACGCTTTTGGAACATTCTTTAGTAGCGTTTTTCAACCTCCAGAGCGGAATACAATTGCCAAATATAATGATCAGAATCACGTTTGTATTAATTTCTATCCAATTGAAGAAGGTGAGGTTGTAAGTGCTCTGAAGAAAATGAAGGACAAAATGACATCTGGTCCAGATAACATACCTCCTTTCTTCATCAGGGACTGTTCTGGTTGTCTCACTGTTGTTTTAACTAAGATCTTTAATTCATGTTTGAAAACGAGAACATTTCCTGAAAGGTGGAAAGAGGCTAGAGTTTGCCCGATATTCAAGAATGGCGATAAAAATAAAATCGAAAACTATAGAGGTATTTCATTGCTCTGTAACTTTACAAAAGTTTTTGAAATCATTTTGTATAATCGTATATATACCTATATCCGAAATATGATATCTCAAAATCAGCAAATCAAATCTGATATTTATCACTCAATATATCGCAGAGGCGCTAGATGACAATAGTCAAGTAGATGTCATCTATACAGATTTTGCAAAAGCATTCGACAGAGTGGATCACACCATTCTATTAAATAAATTGAGTGCAATTGGCTTTTTTATTAAGAGCCTGGAAAGGAAAATAAGCCGTCACAACCAGTACTTGTACTTGCACTTCTTTACATCAGAGGATTGTCAGAAAGGATATGAAGAATTGGGTGCAAGTACAACATCAGAATCTGCTTCAGATCCGGAAACACTATCCGTAGCATCCTCATGAAAACCAGATCACGAATCGCTGAATGCGAATCCAAGAATTGCATTTACCGGATACCCTGCGAGTACGGAAAATCTTCTATCGGTGAAACTAAGGGGCCATTAAAAGTGTGCATTAATTGCTGAGTGTTGTGCGGGGGCGAGGAGGAAGTATTTACTTCATCAATTGACAGAGAAGTTTTTCACGAATTCACCAACAAATTCTGAACTTTTTTATGTTATCGTAGCCTAGTTTTACGAGTCTATCATTAATGCAACCCTCGCGTTCCCTGACAGAAAATTTGCGACTCAATTTACCCATAATATGGCGTGAGATGCGGCGTGGCAATCCACAAACATACACCGTCATCGCACACTTACTTCTATTACTAACCCGGAATGAATTTATGCTAGACATTCTCGAGATCAGGAGCGAGTCTACAGAGGAGATGGATGTCGAGTTTACGATTCCAACTGACCTCCCTGTAAATTTAGATCAGGAGCGAAAGCTTCTCAACTCTCCAACTCCTGATCCAATAACTGAACCTAAAAAAAAGGTTTGGTGTCGTCAATCGTTTGCAGTACGGAGCTTCCAGCGGCCTAAACACGTTACGATTTTTCGTACTGCATGTAGAACTGCAAATTGTAAAGAAAATCGTACGACATGCAGTACAGCCATGTTTCATCCATACCTCACAATAGCTCGTACTGCCGAGGTTCAGATTTCAATGTTTCAAAAGTCACGTCTGAAGGAAGTTCTTATATTGTTAATTTTCTTTTTCATTACTTCTTGAGATTCGTTCGGGAACAACTCTTCAAATTTTGCAAATGAAATATCGTAATGTTGTTCCCAAACGAATCTCAAGAAGTAATGAAAAAGAAAATAAACAATGTAAGAACTTCCTTCAGACGTGACTTTTGAATGAATGATCTAAACCTCGGCAGTACGAGCTGTTGTGAGGTGTGGATGAAACATGGCTGTACTGCATGCCGTACGATTTTCTTTACAATTTGCAGTTCAACATGCAGTACGAAAAATCGTAACGTGTGTATGCCGCTTAAGATATCGTCAGGTGTAGCTGACGTGCAAAAACCCTCAAATGGGAAAGTTGTCGCGGGTATCAAGGTGGGAATCTTGCACCTTGACGATCCGACTACCTCATTAACGATGAAACAGCAGAGAGTTCGGCAGAGCCGTACTCTTACCATCTAACCTGAAAGACCACTCACCATACAAACTAATCGGCTTTGTTAAGAAGCTGGGTTTATTTGCTCGAGTGTGAATAGGTGTGAGCCACAATAAACCCTTGCGGGTTGCGGTGGAGGAACGAATAGACCCACTCACTTTGGACCTAACCTTACATAACCCACAATATTTTAACTTTGTTTGTTTGCTGTTGTTTCTCACACAGTATGTTTGCGATATTTTCGTCATGAGAAGAGTTGCAGAAATCAAACTGAGTCAGCTTGGAATGACATTGAAATTATTTACTGAGAATATAATCGACATTAGGCTAATCGTCTTTCGAAAAAATGTCCTCTACTTTAGTATTTGGAATAGCACTTCCAAAAAATCTGCATCCAATTATTCTAGTCCTTTCATCACTTTGAAAATTTTGATCAAAAACTTTCACTTGAATAAATAATAACCCTACCAGCAACAAAAAACATTCGGATGTACAAAAAATTCAGTTATTCACAATAAATTGAATGTCAGTTCGTCTATTCCAGTACAATTCATCTATTCCAGTACATTTGACACAGAATAAAATAAAGTTTATGAATTATAACGATGCCTTTGCGATTTTCTCCTAAAGAATATGTTCTTTATATACGGAGAACCTCGGCGGAATTCTGACAAGACAGCTTGATTATATCGCGAATTCCTCATCGTCATCTGCCATCATATATTATTTTTCGTAAAGTGGAATAAAAATTTCACTAGCTAGAACTGAGGAACATGAAATTAATGTTCTGGCATATAATGAAATTAATCCACATGTTTCAGAACTTGGGGTTAGAAGGGAAGAATTAAAAAAATAGGTATCACTTTTGCAAAGTTCATTTGGTGCACGGTTTGTTTACCATTCATCGCGTATCTTCATGATAATCCAGATGTTCTAACAATACTGGATAAAGTTTCCAAACCAAGTTACGTCACGACGGTTCGATTGTTAGTATCCACAATCGTCTTCGGGTGATAACTGGACTTATTCTTTCAAGATCTGACTATTTATAGGTCATTCGGGTGCTTTCACCCTTCACCTATCCCCTCTTTCCTCTTTCCTCTTCATTGGTTTTACCGGGAGATGACCGTTTGGCGGGAGTTGGTCGTTTTTTGCTCGATAAGAGGTTTCCATATGTTACGTATCTCTAAGCTAGCTTGACTAAATGCGTTGTTGGACAACGGTTAATCTTTTTATTTTTTCAGGGATTTCAAATCAATTTATATTATATTAGACAATGGAAGTCCGAACTGATGAAATAGGTTTCATTATAATGATGTGATCAACACACATTACTAATCCAATAGCATTGGATATCAGGAATCATAACGAAGTGAAGTGGTGTAGATTTAACAATGCATTCTCATTGCAATGCCATACCATCACCAAGGCGGTACGGAGTCCGCTGCGTCTCTCTGTCTTTCTGAATGCGATAAAATCTAATGGACGAGGAGATTCAAGAAGCAAATTCATGTAAATTGGTTGAAATATAATGATGCTATCCGTGTGAAGACAGGGTCGTGATGTCGTCATCATCAAGAAGCTTTTCTCCTACGAGAAATTCTCAGAAATATTTCTGAAGGTGTACGAAAATAAGGTTAGAATTTTACTTTTCGAGTTATCCAGTACAATAGCGGATAATTGATCAAAGACCGTCCGATCATCGATTACACACCTAACTATTTCCGGCCTTATCCGTATAATTTTGATACTAATGGTTTTTTTTCCATTACGACGACCGTGGATCGCCTGGATCGATGAATTTTCAAGTAATAGATGACATTACACCTCAACAGAGATACGAAACATTGTTAATGAATGCAGTGTTCCAGGCCAATTATATTCACTGAGAACCCAATAATCTATTCCTGCCGTTATTGTACTGCTTTGAACGGATAATTTCCAATTAAAGCCTATCTAATGAGCCGTTTTTACTGGAAAAACTGATTTTCTGTAGAGGCCTTGGCATTTTGCTGGTTCATTCTGATAAAGCCTGTCCGATTAATCAAATACAGAATCACGAAACCCAATGCTGCGAGAACGATGGTAAATCTGTAAGCCTTCCATTATACTCTAGAATAAAGTATCCAGGGCTGGCAGAATGTGACCTACAAACTACAAAACGTCGATTTCACAATATATCATGACCCTGATAGGTATCTTCTTTCTGAAAATGAAAAACCTCTCCTCAGCTTTATTGCTCCACTTGTCGATTAACATCGATGAATATTGAGCAAATATATACGACATTTGTTAGCGGATACAGAATAGAAATATTTCAATTGGTACGTAGGGATATTCGTCACAAAAAATATATAATGGAATCAAATTTTCCCCGTTTTCCAACTCCGAACAATAATGAAGAATTGTTTTTTTCTTCTTGAAGGCGTCGAAACTTGTAAGTCTTCCCAAATTCATTGATTTCGGTACTTTCATAACTTTATATTCATCAACAATTTGAATTAAAATATTGTTCATGTCCTGAAAAATATTTTTCAAGATAACAGTCATAAAGAAAACAATTTAAATATGGTTTCAACTATTACTTTATTCACGTCATCCTCCACCAAATGTTTTATCTTGATTTATAATTCAGTATCTGGAAAGGTAAGCAGATGTCCAATCTTAAATTGAATCAGGTGGTCATGATGTTATAAATGTTCGTTCAGAATGTTAAGATAATGAAAAACTCTATTTTTTGGCATTCTCGCCACTCTGTGTTTTCCGAAAAAATGTATTTTTTATAGCTTTCAATTCACGTTTTGATCAAATTCAACTGACCTTTGCTGAAGTCAGCGAGTTTTCTGACACCAATATTGAGGGTTGGGAGTAGTATTGAAAAAAACTGAAAAGGTCGATTTTTGAGTTGGTTCAGAAACTGTTGTTTTGTCATTCATTTTCATTCATTACTTTTTAACTATTTCATTGTACTCATATTTTAATAATGATAAAGTAAATGTATATGTAACCAAGCTTTGGCGAATGCACTGTGAAGAGGTGCATCTGATTATTAAGCAATATAGGGGTGACTAAGATCAATCCCAGATACTCGATATATCAGCAGTTTGACTGGACAAAACCTCCAATCGACTAGATGATGTAGAGTCATTAGGTAAACATAAATAACCTTTGAGATGAGACTGGGTGGAAGGCAGCGGAAGATTTGGTTGCTGTTAAGATGGCAAAAGGTACGAATCGCCGGAGCTCCTGAAAACAGTCTTCTGTAAATGCCTCTTCGGCAGCACTTTCACTTGTGACCGCAAAAAAATGGATTAATCGAAAGCGACAAACCAGAAAAAATTATAGATTAGGTTCTTTTCACACTTCACAAGTGCATATTCCAATAAATTAGACGGTATTCAAAATTTACTGTAGATGAAAAAAAAAATTCAAAAGCCCGTCTAGGTAGCTTCATAAATGGACTCGCCATCCCTACCAATTCAGTTATTAATCAATGTGACAACCGCAACATGTATGTATATATTTTCATTAATCATTTTGTCACATTAGTCATTGTATCAATACTACTTCCTCAAGGAAAACATTGAGAAAAGTAGCGATATATGTTTCATCATTCTTAATTTTTCACCAAATTCTTTCTGATTTTAAGAATTTTCAATTTAATATGTTAATTCCAACTATCTTTGAATTTAAGAATGGCCGTACTCAGGAAAAATAGTATGAAGAAATTAACGATCCAATCTTGAAATGGGAAGTCGAAAGTTGAAGGAAATATAGTTGACAATTCACCTGAAAATCTAGAATGTTAGGAAAAATTATTCAGGTATTCGGGTAGATCAACCCAAAAATATCACTAGGGTAGTGGAATATTATCAATCTGTATAAAAATATTTGTTTAAAATCTTTTTTACGTTAACCATCTTTCGCACCTCTACAAACGACAACCCTCAGAAGTCAAGTGCGAGCTAAGGGCTAACGGGGTCTTACCTATCAACATGTGATTCCTAACACGTTAGGAATCATACGATAATTATCAATAAATACAAACTTACTGAATATTTTGTCGTTTGTCATTTGATCTTCCTACGTAATATTTCACTTTGTGGACAGTTTTGCATACGTTTTAATGTACCTAAGCTTTGGTTGAGTACATGCTTTTCTTATTTTCTAAAAGGCCAGAATTTTTCTGTGGTCTGTATTGTTTAACATTCGCTTCATAAGAGGTAGGCGCAGTGAAACTAATTTTCAGTAAATAAAGTCAGTTGTGGTGATATACTCAGCAGTGAATGATGTATATGAATATTACATTTTTTCTGTTTCTATTCATGTTTTTTTATGTTGGTAATATGACGTTCTTTATTATACTCAAAATTTCCATCATATTTCATGTGAATATGATTCAGATTATTTCATGTTTATACAACGACGGAAATTGTGTCGGATGAAACGTATTATGAAAACGTCAGCATGATGCTGTCGATTATTTTTGAAAATGAAAAATAGACGTATCTACCTAGTGGCAATATATTAGGTTGTTCCAAAAGTTTTGTCCGTTTTCATGAATCCAATTCAAACTGTAATATATGAGTGAATACTCATTCAATTCAATCGAAATAAGCGTTATTTGAATCAGTGCACTTTTGCCAACGGAACACAAGCCGAATAATTTCGTCTGTATGAAAATGTTGTGCTTGGGATTCGATGAAATTGACGATTCGACGATTGACAAAGGTTCATGTGTTTAGAAAGTTATTGAAATGCTTAAAAAGCAGGTAATCGGTTGGCGAGATGATCGGTTGGCGAGAGGTCTGGGGAATATGGTGGATGAGGCAGACCGTGATTTATGAAACGTGCGGACGCGCGTTGTCGTGGAGCAGGATCAGACCTATTCTTTTGAGAAGTGCCGGCTGTTGCTGACGCAACTTTCGGTACATTTCATCGATTTCCTCACAATGATTTGGCCCGGTTGCAGAATGTTATAGCGAATCACACCAGCCGCTGGCCACCATACAGTAACCATGGTTTTTCTTTGGTGGGTTTTCGCCTTTGGGAAGTGCCTGGGTGACTTATCGGTGTTCAAACACTGTCTTGAACGTCTCATGTTGTTCTACAAAATCAACATTTACACGTAACGATACGATCCAAAAAAAGATCCTTCTGATTGCACAAAAACAAAAAAGAACAGACCTCCAAACATGAAAATTTTTGTCGATCGTTCAAATCGTGGGACACCTACGTTTCAAGCTTTTCAACCTTTCCAATACATTTTAAACCATCAAAAACCGCATGGAAGCTGACGACCAGTTGTTCGGTTTCGGCAGCGGTTTGGTTCAATTTGAATTCATAGAGAGAAATTGGCCGTAAATCGTTGAACGATAACATACAGTGTGTAAAAGCCAAATGGAATAAAATCATTATTTTGGTTACGGTATTTTTTTAATAAAATCCGTGAACACGTCAAATTTAAATTATAATTTGACATACTTCAACGGAAAAATGCTACCCCTACCTTCAAACCCCGTTGAATGACAGGTACAACCCCCAATTTTTTTCAATGGGAAGTATAGGCTTGTATATATCGTTTGGAAATTCTCTTCATATTCTATTCAAAAATGTTATCGCTGTAAAGTTTATTGCAACAATCAAGATCAAATTAATGAAAACCATGTGGTTACAGAAATTCGATAAAATACACTCAAAAATTATTGCAATATACTCAAAACGTATTTCATGTTGAGGTACTGATAATAAGAAAGTGATCAAAAACCATAGCATGTCCTTTTTAGACAGTATCCTTTAAAAAACTGTAAATAATTATCGTGGCAACGTTAGTTTAAAACGCCTTGTCAACTTGTTTTGTATGTAAAAGCATTAGTTGTCAGTATTTCAATTCAGGTTTGAAGTTCGTTAGCTTCAAGTCTGACGAATGGCTAGATTAACGGAAATGCATAAAATATCACTTTTACAAATGATGGATGGCACACCATCACATTACCAAGTTAATGTCCGGCAATACCTCGATACATTTCCCAATCGGTGGATAGGGAGACGAGGATCCACTGAATGGCCAGCGCGATCACCTGATTAGATTTATTTTTATGGGGATGTGTAAAGAGCAATGTGTACAAAACTAAACCTTCAGATTTTAATAACTTAAAAGAACGAATAACGCTTGCGATTAGGTCGGTCACGCCTGATATGTTAAATAATGCTAGAAAACAGTTTTATTTGAGATTAGATTGTTGCCAAGACGTTCGCGATAATTATTTTGAACATCTACTTCGTTGACATCCATAGTTCTTTTTCGTAATCTACATTTTAGTACGTTTTTCATTACATTTTAGTTTTTGTGTGTATTTCGTCGAATTTCGTTAACGACATGATTTTCATTTATTTTATCTCAATTGTTGCAATAAACTCGAAAGCATAACATTTTTGAATAGAGAATGAAGATACCTTTCAAAAGATATATCACAAACCTTTACTTCCACTTGAAAAGTTGAGAGTTGTACGTATCATTCGAAGGGTGTTGAAGGTAGTGGCATTTTTATGTTGAAGAATGTCAAATACTAATTTACATTTGATGTGTTTCGTGATTTTTTTTTAAATTATGTACGAAATAATGAATTTATTCCATTTGACTTATAACCACTGTTTAGTAATGAGCTGAGAAAAGGCAAAAAATTCAAATTTGGAAAGAAATAAATAACATCAATGTATAGAGTCAAACAGTACACATAACAGTAAAATAGACGAAACTTCTGAAACAACCTGTTTAAATCTGTTTCTGTTTAAAATCTGTTTTTCCGTTAATCAGTTGTCGCCCCCATACGAAAGACAACTCTCAGAAGTTGAGAAACTTGTGCGAGCTAAGACTAACGAGGTCTTACCTTTTAACGTGTGATTCCTAACACGTGATTCTAACCTAATAGAACTTATAGTTCGGAATACAGCCTAACCTCGAACGAATTCAAAATTAACATGGCGACAATTCTCACGGAGATAAGCAAACCATTGAAATGTAGTCACTCACTGCATCGATTAACGGAAAGCTATTACGGTATCGATTGAATATCACCGATATTTCTCATGAATAATAAAATTTCATTTGCCATGAATATTGAATGCCAACTGTTCCAGAACTACGTTTCGATGAATTCAAAAAATAACAATTTCAGAATAGGCACTAAAACTCAACTCGAAAATTTCTTTGAATGACACTTCACTCATCCATGAATAGAGAGAGAATATTTTCAATGATTTTATTTTAAGTGTATGTCTGCATCAGAAACAGATGATTTTCCTTAGGAAATTACTTATATAATTCTTGGATATACCAAACATATTCTTGAGTTTTGGGTTGACTTCTCCAAATTTATGAGAGTTTACTCGATGTAAATTTCAAATAATTACATTACCAGCAATGCCCTACGTCAATAAGATCAAGGCTACTACTTATTACGTAGGTCCGTTCGCCATAAAACACAGGTCAAATTACGGACACTTTGAGCTCTGCCTCCCTAGATACCTGTCAAAATTAAAAGTATAGATTGAAAGGGTANGGCTACTACTTATTACGTAGGTCCGTTCGCCATAAAACACAGGTCAAATTACGGACACTTTGAGCTCTGCCTCCCTAGATACCTGTCAAAATTAAAAGTATAGATTGAAAGGGTACATTTTGGAAGACATTGATTTTTGGGAAAGACATTTTTTGACCTTCTACTTCTCCATCTTGATAAAAAAAATGTGGGATTTTCCAAAGGAAGGAAGGGAACAATCAATTTCAAAAATTAACTTCATACAAAGATATGTAGATCATGCAAAGAAGTAACTTTCAGACACAAATAGGAAGAAAAGCCCTCCAAAAACAGCTATTTTCATATAAGCATTGAATTACACGAATGAAAATTACGTTCGAAACGAATACTTTTATATGAACGCTGAATTATACGAAAAACACTTTTTTTTTTATTCCGTTTGTATTCCATACATTCATATAGAATCGATTCAGATATAATTCAAAGGATTTCTACACAATATAATCAATGAGAGAAGTAAAATTTCACTTTCATGGAACACTGTCATTCTGACTGCTAGACATCTGATATTTGTGTCTGAAAGTTACTTCTTGGCATGATCTACACATCTTTGTATAAAGTTAATTTTTGAAATGGATTGATTCCTTCCTTTCTTTGACAGATTCTCACATTTTTTGTATCAAGATGGAAAAGTAGAAGGCTGAAAACTTTCATGCTCAAAAATTAATCTCTTCTAAAAATATACCCTTACAATTTAAACAAGATTCCTATGGCTGGGATTTAACCAAATAATTGAATGAATGCTATTTACGTACTGTCATCGATGACATGGGTGGATTCAACACATTTCATAACAAAAAGTCGTAATTATGAATGAATTGATTGTTTTTTCATAATGTTATCCAAATTTGCTACTTAAGAGCCGATAAGGCAAGTGTCTCACGGCGAAACATCGAATGTCTAGCGGTGAGGATGACAGTGTTCGATATAAGTGCAAAATTCACTTTTTTCATTATTTACATTGTGTAGCAATCCTGTGAATAATATCTGATACAATTGCATAACAAATATTTGGAATACAAACGGAATAGAGTAAAGTGTTTTTCGTATAATTCAGCGTTCATTTAAAAGTATAGGTTATGTGTGTTTAGTGTAAAAGTGCGATTTCAGTATATTCGAACAATATTCCAAAGGGTTGTTTGATTGTTAAAACAATCAATTTTTCGACTTTATTTGCTGAAGGAAAAATCAGTGGAGGACCTCTTAGTTCGTCACTGCAAATTCGCTAACGTAGCGGGTTTGTAAAGTGTTATTGAACTCGACAAGGGTGGACGAAAGTTGAATACCAAAATCCACAGTGTATATTCCTTTGTGCACTGTGATCCACACTGCACTGAAAAACCGAAACCTTTTTGAATTTTTTTACCAGTTCAAGAATTTCACAAAGTATCTTTAACGTTATTTCTGACGTGGCACAACAAATTATTGACAATATTCACACAGAACAAAATATTGAAAATAGTTACTTGAAACCTGCATATAGTGGTCGTCTCTCGGCTGTATGGTTTTCAGCTGGCCTGAATCTTTAAGAGGTCAGTCCTCGTGGTGCTTAGACTAGCTTTCTTTGGACTTACTATCTAGAATGAGACTTAAAGATTCAAACTGTTTCGTAATCAATAATTTTGGATACAAAACAGACATTGTTTTATTTCTCTCTCATTTTCAAAATCTGTACACGCCCTTTTTTAGTTCTTTTCAACTCACCTTCGTAAAATATCTATAAATTGAATTATGTTGATACCCCTTCGCACGCAACATTCGGCTTTGGAGAACCAAGCCTCATTGCAGTAAATATCAATCGTTTGATGGGGATCTATTCGCGTGTTTGTGTCATGGACTGTCGGAGTTAATTTTGCGAGTTCTTTCAGTTTCACTGTCTCCCAAATGATTCAATGGTAACTCGATTAATTGAACCAACCCTATTCTTCATGTTTCAATTCTTAGCTACTGATTCGTCAAATGGAAAACTGTATCATAACTGACGATGGAAAGATAAAAGGGGAGTCACCCTAATGTATAATGTATCAGGGAAACAACAGAAAATATAGTTGTCGAATGATATTCCATAGGAACGTGTTAGGAATCACATGTTGAAAGGTAAGACCACCTCGGTCCTGGCACAAGTTTCGACTTCTGAGGGTTGTCGTTCGTAGGGGATAGCTGGTCAACGGTTTGAACATAACAAGTAAAAATATTGTGAAATTATATTTCAATACGATTGATAATATGGCAATCTCAAGATATATGATATGCAAGATATATGCATATCTCTTTCTTTTGGCTCGAATGCCAATAAAACCTTTCATTCATTATTACAATGCAAAGATACATGTTCATTCGATTTTTTCAAAAAATGTAAAATTCTCAAATAACGTTTCACAGATTTTACGTCACATGAAAACGATTTCTCAGACATTATTGGCGTCACTAGCCAGCTGCGTCGTTATTCACCATACCAAGAAGTGGTTCATAAAACTGGTGTCAGTATTTCCATATTCGAAAGGAAATGTGGGATCAATTTTTTGTTGATTCAGTTTTTCAATCTCAATTATCAGTCATACCATTCTGATATTCAACGTGGCATATTTTCTTTGAGTTGTTATGTAGCTAAATATATTCATTCAACTGGCAACAAAGTGTTGAATCAAGAGAAGCATCTGTCTAAGTACATAACGTCAAAAGGCCCGAAAAGGATTCGTCAAAGCTCAGTCGGACAATTGATGGATGAAGCCGTTACATGGTCGGAGATCATGAAAAATGAGAATCGAAACTTCCTATATTATTAGTTACAAATGAATGTGGTGATGAATATAGAAAGTTTTGATTGCCATTTTTCATGATTATCTCATCGTTGTTTAAAAACGAAAGGCAAACATTTGGTATGGACAGCCTGCTGCAAAACAACACTTCTGAAGGTCGAAAGTGAAATCTGTAGTGACCGTTTCTTATACCATTTGATCCAGATTTGCTACTCATACTGACAACCAATGCCCATCCTTCAGATGTTGCTGCGGTCCAAGCCACATCATTGAAGACACTGAACGATCAATTTCTTTTGCTCCTCGCTTCCAACACAGACGGAAAAAATAGTCAGCTTGATCGTGGCTCCATCTATAGTTTTTGGCCTTATTCGTTCCTATAATTATCGAATCGGACTCATCATTGATAATAAGCCGTTATCCAGAATATTCCGTCATCATAAACCACAGATGACATCAGCACATTTGCTTCGTCATGTATGTTCCTTCCAGGTTTCAATAACTCTTTTTTTCTAATTCACAGATGTTCTTGGCAGTGATTGATATTAACGATGATTTGAACATCATGACGGAAATTGTTAGTGCCCATAATCTTCACTGAATTATAACAATACTGTTGTATCTCAAATTGAAATAAGGACGTATTACACAGGTCAACAGTGTTTTTGTCACATGAACTTTGTGATGTGTTTTGTTTATGTTGGCCTACCCCCAATATAAATATATAATAATTTTGTTTCACTCACATCCAGTTTTTTTGTGACAGCTATATATTCATTTCTGACCTAGTATACGTCATTTAGGCGGTTGTATAGCTATTGCAACAGCTGACATTCATTTTATTTTCGTTAGGTACATCGCAAATATGCACCGAAAGTGTTCTACTAACCCTGACGGTTTTGTTATGTGTGTGAAGAATCAGCTTTTACATTCCATCATCGAAATTTCACCCCAATAATTGAACAGTGCTTGCAAGAATATTTTGGATTCACTGTGCAGCATCAAGATATATTCTGGGCCCCAGATAAATGTTGTGTAACGTGCGTGAGACTCCTATTAGGTTGGGCTTTTATTTGAGTCAAACAAAAATAAAAAGATAGTGACCCAAGTCATGAACCGATAACTTCAAAAGGACCGCACTTTTGACACAAAGTGATTTAAACGATTTAGTACGTGATTTGAATTTGTCTAAATAAACAGGCTGAGCTTTTGGGGTCTAGATTAAAAGACTGGAACTCACTTTCTCCTGATACAAAAGTTTCTTAATTTCGACATTGTAACGATGAAATAAAACCTTACTTTCCAAAAGTCCATTGTAATAATATTCATGTTGTGATGAATTTATTGAATTTTGAATATGATCCAAGTCATTGGCGACTGTTTATTGACTCCTCAAAAACTAGTTTGAAAGCAGTGTTGCTGCATAACAGAAACGAACTCCCTTCAGTGCCGGTTACTCATGGTTCTAATATGAATGAGACTTACGAAAATATGAGATTTCTTCTTGAAAAAATGAAATACAGTGAACACGCTTGGAAAATTTGTGGCGATTTAAAAGTTATTTATTATTCGCTTGGACTATATGTTGATTACACAAAATTTTGCTGTTTCATTTGCGAATAAGACAGCAGAGACAGAAAAAGTCACAAATAAAATGAAATGTAGCTCAAGCGTGAGTCACTTACTCCAGGCCGTAAAAATGTTAAAAATAAGCCTTCAGTGAACCCTGATGACATACTTTTACCACCGTTGCACTCGGTCTGATGAAAAAAATTTCGAAAGCTGTGCGCAAAGATGTCAGTGTATTTTCATACCTGAAAGAGAAATTCTCCAAACTCAGCGACGCGAAAATTGAAGGGAGAATATAGGCTAACAAATACGACAACTTATGAAGGATAAGAGCTCTGAATGAGAACTAAATGACCAGGAAAAAATCGCCTGGAAATATTTTGTGAGTGTTGTCCAAAATTTCCTAAGAAATTATAAAGCGGAAAACACAAAGACTCAATAGAGGAACTAATAATGTCAGATAAAGCTTTGGGGTGTAATGTGTCCTAAAAAATACGTATAATTGACTCTCATCTAGATTTGGGTGCTGTGAGTGATGAACAAGGGAAGAGATTCCATCAGGACATTTACTTAATAGAGAAGCGTTATCAATGGAAATGGAGCCCAGGAATGCTAGCAGATTATTGTTGGAAACTCAGGAGGGACCTACCAGAAGACAAATATTCACGAAAATCATAAATATTTATTGTATGTAAGTAATAATTTCTCTGAGTATAGTTGATTTTTATAATTTTCACCAAAATATATGCTTTGATGTCAAGACAAAAACCTGTTGTGTCCATTTTTTTCATTGATACAATATTGGTTAGTGATCCTAGTAAATTCAAAGTTTGATATAAGTTTTCATGTGATAAAAACAGTTCAAATTTTGTTGACCAGTGTTATTATTATCTCAAATCATTTCAATTAATGTCAGGATGACACATGAGAATTGTATTCTACATCTCTTTAAACATAACATTATTTTTTTAAGGTTTAAGTGTTTTGATACACTAAACACCAAGATTTCAACATATCACAAATAAATATCAGAATGATTCAATTCATCTCATCGCGTCCTTCATTTAAAAAATCGTGACACAAATTCATAATCATGCAACGTGACAATTATGTTAACTCACTGCTGTCGTTTTCCGCTTCTCTCGTTTCTTCAGAAGAATATTCCGCTTCAACATCGCTTTCAGTTGGGAAAAGTATACGGAATGTTGTTTACCACTCATTATTGCAGAGCTCGTTTTCGATTCCAAACGAACAATGAAGGAGAATTATCTGAAACAGAAAAAAGTGAAACCGACTTTTCCGGAACAAGAGATGAATAGAGGATGATGGTTCATGCGTACTTAATTGTATTTCAACAATCACATAGTCGTTCACTGAAACTATGTAATTGGTTTATTTATTCGAAATGAATGTGTGGGATCACATCACATTCAGTATATCATATATATTTTGTGTGGAATATTATATTGGTTCTGGATAACCAAAATCATAAGATAAATTTCTGGGAAGTCTCAGAAAAATTGTTGCTAGATGCAGCTTAGTACCCGTCGAGGTATAACATAAACATTTGTTTGAAGGTGATTGACAATGTTTCATGATGAATTTCACTAGTTCAGACTTCCATTGTCTACTATACAGGCTGATTCACGGTGGATGGCACATTAGACGTTTCTGGTGAACCAGACAACGGATCACTTTGAAAATTTAATGGAGGGCATATTCGGACATTCTCTAGCCAACTAAAATATTTTCGACAATGCGGTGTTGCCGCTTCTATTAGAAAGCAGTAGCAACTTTGATTTNGAAGGAATATCACATACTCACATCCATGCTCAATCCTTAGAGAGATGGGATGGAATCAAAGGATGCAATCTTGCCAGGATCAATTTGAGCGATCCTGGGAAGCTGGCGCCGAAGAAATATCTGGCGATGATCAGGAAAAATCCACGCTTAACAGTAGGATTTCTGGTCTATTCACTGTCAACTAAGGAAACACCTGCATAATATGAGGTTAATGGACACACCTCTTTGCAGGATGTGTGACAGGAAGATGAGACTCTCAGGCATGTCCTATGCGAGTGCCCGGGGTTATCGTCAATAAAAGAGTGTGTGTTCGGCGAGTCTTGGCCTACACCTGCCGATATAAAGGAGATGTCTCCCAGCGACCTGTCCACCTTCCTGGAAAGGACAAGATGGACGACGACCTAGGAGGACAACTCCTCGGGAGGATGTACAATGGGTCACATGTGGCTTAAGTGCTGTGGGCTCACACTCACACTCCCTACTTTACAGATACAGATATCCACTACAAAATATTTTGTTGATGCAAGGAAAATTAAATCGTGACTTCCAACTATTTCTTCAAGCATATGTTCAATGTATCAAACAAAAATCTTTGATTGAAACAATCACATCGATTAGTTATTTCAATTTAAAGAAGAATTGAATTCAAATAATATTTTGTCTAATTGATAGCGAGAATGATTTAGAGTAATTCGAATATTCTATCACCAAATTCAAAGATGGGTGAAATAGTGGAACTGAATGAAGTAATAAAATGTATTTTATATTTGAGTAAAAGTTATGTTGAAGAAACATAACATATCTGCAGGATGAAGTAATGATTTTGTTGAACAAATAATGAAGAGTAGTTGAATGAACCATGTTTATAACTCGATGTGAGTATCTTGCCTTTAGAGTAAAGCATTTCAAGAGTTCAAAATAAGTATGAATAACGATGAACCAAATGAAATGAAGTTTCAAATCAAAATCCTTCTCTATTGCTTGGATTTGGTTATTGGATTCAATCAACCAAATATTACACTAATTTGAGTACCAGCATCTATAGTCTATTTCAAAAAAGTGTAGAGTAATAAATCATGAAGTGTCATAAAATTTGCCTGAATTTCGTTGTCGTCCATGGGCGTAGGCAAATCTTAGGATTATTAAACTTAATAATTAAAGTAAATTAAAAATTACAGACATAGATAATAATAAAAGGCCATTTTTGGGAAGTAATTTGGTCTAAAACTAAGTACCTACATGTATTTAGGTAAGTAAAATTTCTTAAAAAAAGATTAAGATTAATTTTAGTGGTTCTTGTAAACTTATNTTATTGTTTCATTGTGTTTTCTCCATGATACATTTTCATCTAGAATAAGACTAACAAATTCAGCACTAGGAGAGTATTTAATATTTTCATTATTGAATATAATTGGATCTTTTTAATCAACTGTTATGTACCTTTTTGATATGAACATATGTGAAGATGTCTGAAAATTCAGTGTCATTTTATGGCATTGACGCCATAAAGATATTTGATCAAGGTTATTTGAAATATTAATTTTGATTTCTTGTACACTATTTCCATTGTCAATTAAACTGATCATTCTTGCCTTTTTCTAGCATTAGACATTTTTTGCCAAATAAATATGTTTCTAAAACAACTCACCTTGCAATTCAAAAAATCGAAAAGTTGCACCAGCATTCAAAATATCACACATATTGAACCTATTCCTAACAAAGAGCGTTATCGAACATCCTACGAGTACTTATTATTTATTTAATAGTCCTACTTCCGTTCTCTCTATGGTTTCACACAACAACAGATTTTATATAATTCATGTTGAATAAATTCGTATCAATTATATTCATTATTCATAATATTTATGCATCAAGCATGAGCATGTCAACAACAAAAAATCTGTCTGAGGTGTTGTATTTTTTATAACTGACAGAAGTCAAGTATAGTCACAAGTTGAAATTCGTATTCATATGAGACGAACCTTCTAAAAATGTCAATTGTTATTAACAATAAAATGTTTATACCAAATTTTCAGAAAGTTATAAAACTGTTAACTAAATCCGAAATAGAAAGAAACACAGATATACAGTGACACAAGGAAATACAGAGGATCTGATATACATGAAAGACCTAACTAGAACAATAAAACACTTTAAAAATGGTAAAGCCCCTAAAAACGACAAAATCACAGCGGAAGTGCTAAAATGCTTGGGACAAAAAGGCAACGAAATATCTGAAGGATCATTTGCAGACGATATAGGGATCATAGCAGATAGTGCAGACAAATTACAAAAAAATTGTATACATGGAATGAAGTATTGATGGATTACGGAATGACGATGAATAAAAATAAAACACAGGTAATATAAATAGGCAAAAATAGAAAAGAGATGCGAATAGAAATAGAACGAACAAGAATTGAACAAGTAACATTGTACAAATATTTTGAAGTTATATCAGTTTAGAAGGGAACACAAGATGCAGATATTAACAACAGGATCGTAAACACTTTAAAACTTTATAAAGCCATGAATAGAAAATGTATTAACAGAAAAGAGATAACACGCAAAACTGAACTAAAAATGAAAGGAATTACGAAGATCGGTAGGATAAGNTATCAAAAAATATACACTTTTCACCCAAATATTAAATTTTGCAAATACAAAATCAACTGAAGAGGGCTCTGTATAATACTTTTTTGTGAACCGTAAAGTTCTAATATTTCAATTAATTGAATTTTAATTTTGATTTACTATTATTTTACGTGAAAAAATTGATACATCAGAAGCTAGGAAGCTAGGAACACGATATTTTTTCTAAATCTGGAATTCCAAATATAGTTGTTATAAGAACTTTGCTTGGGGATGGAAAGTGATTCAGAATGATTTCCATTTTATAATAAGAAAGATTATTTCCATAGGAAGGAAAGGAGTCTTCTGAAAATTGACGGGAATGAAAGAACAGACAACTTTCAACCTTGCATACTGTCCTTCAGATAACACTTGAATCAAACTATCTACTCACGTTTGGTTCACTGAGACACAAATAAACAAACTAATGAACTCATGACCCCTCGTAAAACAAACTTCATCGCTAATACAAAACAAACTCGAGACATACAACCTTTCCAACATGATGAATATAGTTAACTGATAAACTCGTAGGAACAGCGATTGTGTTTCGCCGTTTTTTGTAATGTAAAAATGTGTATATACTTGATAAGAATACAAACTATAGTGAACCAACAGTATATTTCAAACTAGGGTGATGCAAAAAGACTATGAACATACAAACAAAAGATTTCTCAATATTACGATTATAGTAGTTGATCCTTACATGCACGAAATGATTTACGGCTTTTTGTGAGGTCATGACGTCATTTATCATAACAGGTAATAAATAGTCATTCGAATCATTTTCAAAAATTACTCCGTATTCAAGTAATACTTCTTTGTGAACTCTCCTTTTCACAGATTAGAGTACTGAACACGCCTGCAGAAGCTATCATAAAACACGTGTCGCGGTTTTATAAACTGTTAAATGAAAAACCCCACAATAAAGTGTTACTTTGATACGTTATAATGGATTTCTATTGATTGATACAATTGCATAACAAATATTTGGAATACAAACGGAATAGAGTAAAGTGTTTTTCGTATAATTCAGCGTTCATTTAAAAGTATAGGTTATGTGTGTTTAGTGTAAAAGTGCGATTTCAGTATATTCGAACAATATTCCAAAGGGTTGTTTGATTGTTAAAACAATCAATTTTTCGACTTTATTTGCTGAAGGAAAAATCAGTGGAGGACCTCTTAGTTCGTCACTGCAAATTCGCTAACGTAGCGGGTTTGTAAAGTGTTATTGAACTCGACAAGGGTGGACGAAAGTTGAATACCAAAATCCACAGTGTATATTCCTTTGTGCACTGTGATCCACACTGCACTGAAAAACCGAAACCTTTTTGAATTTTTTTACCAGTTCAAGAATTTCACAAAGTATCTTTAACGTTATTTCTGACGTGGCACAACAAATTATTGACAATATTCACACAGAACAAAATATTGAAAATAGTTACTTGAAACCTGCATATAGTGGTCGTCTCTCGGCTGTATGGTTTTCAGCTGGCCTGAATCTTTAAGAGGTCAGTCCTCGTGGTGCTTAGACTAGCTTTCTTTGGACTTACTATCTAGAATGAGACTTAAAGATTCAAACTGTTTCGTAATCAATAATTTTGGATACAAAACAGACATTGTTTTATTTCTCTCTCATTTTCAAAATCTGTACACGCCCTTTTTTAGTTCTTTTCAACTCACCTTCGTAAAATATCTATAAATTGAATTATGTTGATACCCCTTCGCACGCAACATTCGGCTTTGGAGAACCAACCCTCATTGCAGTTAATATCAATCGTTTGATGGGGATCTATTCGCGTGTTTGTGTCATGGACTGTCGGAGTTAATTTTGCGAATTCTTTCAGTTTCACTGTCTCCCAAATGATTTACCGGTAACTCGATTAATTGAACCAACCCTATTCTTCATGTTTCAATTCTTAGCTACTGATTCGTCAAATGGAAAACTGTATCATAACTGACGATGGAAAGATAAAAGGGGAGTCACCCTAATGTATAATGTATCAGGGAAACAACAGAAAATATAGTTGTCAAATGATATTCTATAGGAACGTGTTAGGAATCACATGTTAAAAGGTAAGACCACGTCGGTCCTTTGGTGGCACGAGTTTCAACTTCTGAGGGTTGTCGTTCGTAGGGGTGTGATAGCTGTGTGATAGTCAACGGTTTGAACATAACAAGTAAAAATCTTGTGAAATTATATTTCAATACGATTGATAATATGGCAATATGGCTACTTCCATATCTCTTTCTTTTGGCTTGAATGCCAAAGATACATGTTCACTCGATTTTTTTCAAAATGTAAAATTCTTAGTTAACGTTTCACAGATTTTACGTCACATCAAAACGATTTCTCAGACGCATTTGGCGGCACTAGCCAAATGCGTCGTTATTCCCCATACCAAGAAGTGGTCCATAAAACTGGTGTTGTCCATATCCGAAAGAAAATGTGGGATCAATTTTTTGTTGATTCAGTTTTTCAATGCTGACAAAATATTACTACATGGTCGGAGATCATGAAAAATGAGAATTGAAACTTCCTATGTTAGTTACAAATGAAGATGGTAAAAAACATAGAAAGTTTCGATTGCCATTTTTCATGATTATCTCTTCGTTGTTTAAAGACGAAAGGCAAACATTTGGTATGGACAGCCTGCTACAAAACAGCACTCCTGAAGGTCGAAAGTGTAATCTGTAGTGACCGTTTATTATACCATTAGATCCAGATTTGCCACTCATACTCATATGTTGTTGTGGTCCAAGCCACATCATTGAAGACAGTGAACGATCAATTTCTTTTGCTTTCTTTTTCCTCGCTTCCAACACAGACGGAAAAAATAGTCAGCTTGATCGTGGCTCCATCTATAGTTTTTAGCCTCATTCATTCCTATAATTATCGAATCAGCCTCATCATTGATAATAAGCCGTTATGCAGAATATTCCATCATCATAAAGCACTTCCACAGATGGCATCAGCACATTTGCTTCGTCATGTACCGTTCCTCCCAGGTTTCAATAACTCTGTAAGATGTAAAAAAGGGAAAGAAATTCAAAACGTAGGTTGTTCATCAATTAACCCATTCAGCAGTCCACGACTTCAGCTGATGAAATTATTGGTGGGACATTTATATGCTGAAACAATTTTCCAGATCTCCAGAAATGAAACCATATTCATGACTTTCAAATACGAAAGATCTAGAGCTCAGTGAAATTTTATAGCAACTCCAGTCGAACCCCAAAGAATCTGATTATACCCTGATCGTCGGTATTGTTTTTTGACAAGATTCAATTTTCGTTACTGGTTCTGTGCGTCCAAAAATTCAAGAAGAGCTTCATCTGACTCATCTTGAAATCATTACGAAGAAGCAATTTGCTCGCTGTTATATATCCACTAACCGAATATTGATCGGACTGTTGAGAAGTTCGACAAGGAATGTGGAAATTGAGCCCCAATTCTATCTAATTCTAGAAAGTTCTAGTGCACCTCAACAGAATTAGAAAAGAAGTCATATCGGTCATGCAGGCTTATTCGAAAATGGATTTTATCTAGTAGTGATGAATGCAAAATTCAAGTAGGTAGAATAAAAAATAATTGAGAATGCACCTTCAACTCATTCTACAATATTACTGTTGGAAAATATTTTGTTGTATCAGACTATTCACTGCACCTGAACATCCAACTGAAATAGGTCTTGTAGAACGTAATGTTCAAACTCTGTAAAATGAATAGAAAGCTGGGCAGACAAAAATTCACTAATTAGAAATTTGGCACATAATATTATAATTCCCTATAGAGCAACGCTTGCGTACAATCACTACCTTCATGGGAGACTTAGATTGAATGCCGTTTTTCTATACAAACCACAACCAAATCAAATTTCTGCCTTTCTTTCCAAGTGGAGAAAACAGTTGTCTTTTTGGCCTAGTTGTATTGGATTGATGCGTCTTTGAAACGACACATCAAACGAAAACATTAAGAATCGAAAACAACGGCTAGCTTCAGGTCCATGCCAGTTCTTTGAAGATGCGAGAATTCCTGCAGCTATCCAAATCAAGCCAAGACTTAAAGATAATCAGACCCCTGAACCTATGAAAGAATTTTCAGAATGTCCATTGAGAGAACGTAAAGTACTAAGGCGTTTCGAGGGCTTTGATAAGAATTAAAGTAGATGGAAATGTTACATTTGGTTTCATTACTCAGCACATATTTCACAAATAAGTGGGATTAAAATATTGTGAGTGATAATCAGATTTCAACTGTTATAGTCATTGAAAAAGGTAGAATTTTGGTACCCCTCACTATTTTCGTTGAACACAAATGATACCCAACTATATTTTTATTTTTCTAATTCACAGATGTTCTTGGCAGTGATTGATATTAACGATGATTTGAACATCCTTAACAAACCTTGATGACGAATCTATCGACACAGGTGTTTTTGAACTCTGCATAGCGGACCATAAAGCTCAATATATTATAATTCATTAAAATTTCAAACCCAGTCAAACTGTTCATATACAAGGATATTCAAACAAATAGGTTTGAGAAAACTCAAAGAATAACTCTCAGAAATAAAGTGGGATTTTTTTCAGCACAATCAAGAGGTTAATGTATTAGCATCTCACACAACTGATGTCTATGCTACTCAAGTTTGCAAGTCATTTCCTCTGAGAAGAGTTGCAGCTCATAAACAAACATCCCCGTGTTGGTTTGACGATTCTCTTAAATATTTCAGAGAGTCATTGAAGAGTATCAAAGTTATCGCAGATAACAGTAAAGACCCTTCCGATATAAATGTGTACAAAAAACTCAAAAAAGAATGTCATCAACGGATAACACTGATTAGAAAACCGGTAATACGATGAATTTCTCTTCTGAAAATAGATCATCCGCATGTTGGGGGATCTCCCGAGGATTTCAACAATTTTTTTGTCGATATTGCGGATACCATCATCAAATCTTCACCTCAGATGGACATGGATTATTTAATTAATATCGAAGAATTTCCAGTACCTTGTAGCTCCTTTCTTCTCGGTCCCGTTACCGAACCGGATATTATGAGCGCGATTGATTGTTTGAAACCTTCAAACTGCGATGCCCAAAATTTGAAGGCTCGTATCATCAGGGAAACCCTACATGTTATAATTTCGCCTTTTACGAGACTGGTCAACCTCATATTTGAGATAGATGTTTTTCCTGACGCTTTCAAATATGCGAAAGTAATTCCAGTTTTCAAGAAGGGGGACCCATGTTCCCTAGACAATTACAGGCCCATATCTATCATCTCTAATTTTTCCAAAGTGATTGAAATAATAATGAAAAAGCGTCTGTTTAATTACTTCGAGAGCAACAACTTCTTTTCTCAGGCAATACAGGTTTCGCAAAAATCGTTCTACTTCTCTAGCTGTCTTTGATGTTGTTGGATCTATTGTTGAAGGATTTGAGAAGGGTGTGCACACTGCCATAACGCTTTTTGACTTGTCTAAGGCTTGTGATTATGTATCACACAGTATACTTCTTAAAAAATTGTATTATTATGGAGTTAGAGGGGTATCTCTGTCACTCATAGAATCATACCTTTCAAATAGGTATCAGGCGGTTTCGTGTAATGGTGTTACATCAAATTTTGAACCTGTTGAGCA